>VYZU01062575.1:0-38909 GCA_013401355.1 Ceyx cyanopectus | reverse complement strand
TTTTTTATATATTTCCCTCTTCAACTTCAGTTTTAGCAAGAGTTCCTTGCTCAACCATGCAGGTCTCCTAATTGACTTACTGGATTTCCTGCACTTTGGGCTACACTGATCCTGAGCCTGGAAGAAATGGTGTTTGAATATTCTCCAGCTTGCTTGAGCCCCCTTGCCCTCCAGAGCCCTCTCCCATGGGACTTTTCCAAGCAGTTCCCTGAGCAGGCCAAGATTAGCCTTTCTGAATACCTAGTCATATGCCCTTTACCTTGACAGGCACCTTATATATGTAAATTATATCCTGGTTTACTTCTGCTTGTAAGTTGCCAAACATTTGTTCATCTTTATGCCTTTGACTTTATAACCTCCGATAAGCAAAATGCTTGGCAGCCAACCATGTTGGTAAGGGGTCACATCTGCAAATGAGACTAATTAATGAAGTTTCCTCGCCTTCTGCTAGGAAACCTTAATTTACAGTTGCACTAAGGTTGTAAACCTCACTAAAGAAAGTACTATGTGGTGGGATAATTGCATGGATTTCTTTCTCTAGGGAATACTGAAAGAACAAAACAAGGTGAAATTGTTTTTTTTCTAGTGTAACTGTATTTATACCTAAATGGACACATTTCTACTGAAAGGATGCAGGTAAGAACCCCTTATACCCTGGGCTTCACTCCTGAAACTTAGACTGCAGTACTAGTTTCAGTGTCAAGCTTGACCATGAGGATGCCTACTGCAGAGTGTGAAGACAAGCACATCTTTGGGATCAACTAAAAAAAAAAGTAAATTTTCTTTTAATACTTTTATTTTCATAACTTTCCTTTTGATGATCATAAGATGATTACACACGAAAAAAACAAACAAACCAAAGCTGTCTGGGTAACAATCCAAGGCACAGATCCAGACACATTAAAAAGCACTGAGGCTGCTGGAGAACACCCTGGTCACCTGCAGCGTGGGATGGACATGGTCCTCCTGGCATCACCTCAGCTCTCATGCTGGGTCTCTCCTTGCAAGCAGTGCTCCCCCTCAGCACAGGCTTGCCAGCAGCAGGGTGATTCCTTGGGCAGTCTGCTGGGGGATTTCTGCAGACCTGCCAGCTGGCTGCTGGTGTGCTGAGGCTGGAGAGCATCAGTTGTGTATCTTGGGTCTCCTGAGCTCCCTGGGGCTTGTTATGCTCTGAGTTTGTGCAAAGTTCAAGGAAACCCTCAACAACTGAAACTTTCTAAAACACTCATAGGTAAATAATGAAAATCCTCTTCAGACAGTTATCAGCTAAGCTACTGATGGTGGCCAGCCAGTGTGGCAAAGATTACTGATGACTTGCTTTCAAATGAGAGATCTAATAACTGAAGCTTCTTGCTAGGATGGGAAAACCCTTTCTTTACCTTAATGTTGTATTGTACATATTCTTTCACTTTAACAATAAGGGTAGCCAAAAAGCATGAAAAAAACAAGTCTGTAATTAGCTCCAGCTATATAAATATAAATCCATATGCTAGTTATCCTTTAGAAAAAGAGCCATTTGTGTTAAATTCATTAAGACTTTCCCACCAAATACTGTTTGACAGTATTAAATTATTTTGACAGAGAAAAACTGCTGGAGCACTGGCTTGGATTTGGCTTGGTCAGCTCCCAGCCTTGTCTTCACTGCAAGTATTGCTGCCAGCTATTTCACCCAGCATAGCCACAGCCTTGGAGCCCAGAGTGATTTGATTAACAGATGATGAATGATGCTAACTTGAGCTGTGCCTTGCACTTGAAGTCCCACTTCATTATTACTTAGATTCTCAGCAGAGTTTGAATATGATGCCACAGACCTTATGGGACTGGCTAGTTTGGGGTGAAGCAGTTCTTAAGTTGTTAGAGATATCAGTGTTTGCTTGGAGTTCCTTTAGAGAAAATGCATATGCATGTAGCTAATACTGCAGTGAAAGAAGACTGAATACAGATAGGAGTAAATCACTCCCAAGTAAGCAGCTCATCAGAGACGTTCGTAAAGTTGACAACAAACCCAGCTTGTGAAGCAGAAGCATTTTCTTTGTGGGGTGTCTAAGTAATTTTGCCTGAGTCATCTTTAAACAAATTGCTGCTTTTTTTTTTCTTTTTTTTGCATTTACACACACAAAAAAAATATAATTCCTCCCAGATCTACAAGTGCTTTTCATCTCAAAGCACAGGCACTGAAGGGAGAGGTGGGTGATGAAGGAGAATGCTAAAATCTGAATGGCAGTTCTAGCAGCCCCTCTTCTCTTTCAGTAGAGCTCTCTGTGGATGCCTAAGCTCTCTTCAGAAGCTGCAATCCTGCACCTCATTTATCCTTGGCTTTAGCAGTTTAGACCATGACTTAAATAGTTTGATTAACTAAGTTACCTGTATGTTGACTCCTTAACAGCTCAGGTAGGGAACTGCCTATTATATTTATCCATTTATCTTCAGGAGATAACTGGTTCTTTTGACTTTTTCTTTTTATTTTTTTTTTATTTTTTTATTTTTTTTTTATTTTTAAGTGTATAAAAGTTGTTAAAAAAAAAGTTTTAATGTTGAATAACAACTTAAAATTGTGGTTTAGCAGTAGTTTCTGCCTTCATCTTGACTAATACTTTATGCAGCACTTGCATGGTTGATTTCTCTTGGTGTTGGCTAGTACAAATTATTCTGTACTCTGCACTGCAATTTTAATAGTTGAGAGCTTATGATTACTCCCCTGTTGATTATCACCCAGGCTCAGCCTGATGGAGTCATAGAGATGGGAAGGGTAGGCTGGAAAAGAAGGAATACACAAAAGGAGAGGTGATGCTATTGCCATAACTACCTTCAAAATGCTTGTTGGAACACAGAGAAGTGAATTACATTGCAAAGAACACCGTGCTTCCCAACCCATGGATACTGCAATTAAGCTCCTACTTTTTTTTTTTCCCAAATCTATTTATAGTACCTAGATTACGTGAAGTCCTTATGAAATAGCTCAGTCCCCATGGTTACCAAAAACATCTCATACACCGACACAAATCCAGGGCTGGGATTTAGCAGCAATTTTTTTTGTCTTTTGCTAGTGGTAGTTTTCTGGTAAAAATCCTCACAGGTGTAGATACCAAAATCCCAAATTATTCCTTGTGTTTGCAGTAAGCTGTGTTCAGCACAACTATTTCTGTGCCACTTTCCTCTCCACGTGGCATTGTGGCACTTTGGGAATGAAAATAGTTTTGGCCTGTGTTGTATTCCAAGGAAAATGGTCAGTCTTTAGGATGTAGCATTTGTAAATAGATGAAGAGCTGAAAAGATGCCTAAATCTAAAATGGAAACTGCACCTAAGCCACATGAAACTGCCTTTTTCTTGCCCTTCTCTATTGAAAATGCAAGTAGACAGCTGTAGCATTAGAGGTCCTGTGGTATTTTCTTGCTGTGGTAGGATTCACACTCCTCTAGTGTTTTGTTCTTGTCATCTGATGGTTATGGAAATGTGAGAAATTGGGTTGGGGATGCCGTTTCCTACGGATTCTCTGTAATATACAGACAGGAGTATTCACCAAAGACTTTTACTCCCTGTGAAGGTAAGGAAATTGACATTACTGGTGTAATACTGTGAAATTCAAGCTATAATTTCTTCATCTTGGTTTTTTTTTTTTTACTTTCTAATGCAGTAAGCTATTCTTTGTTGCTTTTTCTTTCTTTTGTCCCTCTCCTCATCTGACACCTCTGATATCACACAAAAAAAATTGATTCTATGTGAGTTATACCAGAAAATAAATGATTTACAATCTCTGTTAGTTTCATTTGCTCCTTTCCTGTTTTCCTCTAACAATCCCTTCATATATGCTGTGTATATATTGAATTAAGTAGCAAAAGCCAACATGACACCCATATGTATGAGTAATTAGCAGGTCCAGTCTGATTACCATCAGAAGTGGGTAATGTTTTCACACTAATGGGCTGTTACAATGAGTGGGCATTATAGTCTCAGCCCTTCTGTGTAATAATTTCCTCTGCATTTTCTGTTTTTCTTTCTAACAGCTTGAAGTGAAACCTCAGCTGAAACAGGTAATCCACCTGATCCAAATCTGCTCACCAAGGAAAAAAAAACAGTTGGGAAAAGGAAGTATTTGGAGTAACGTTAATATTTCAGAATTATGTTTAAATCATCTAGGGCTTGTATTGTTTTGCACTCTAATCATGCTACTTGTTTTTAAACAAAAGCTTTTGGGAATCCATTCAATTCACAGGGGAGCTATAAAACTGTAATGGGTATATTCATTCCCATGAACTGTTTATTATTTTATTGCAGCTCATCTCCCCCTTCACATATGTGTGTTATATGGTAAACACAACGATTGGAAACATATGCCTACTGCTCAAAATAGATTTTTTGGAAATGGGAAAAAAAAGTGAATAGTTCATACGAAGCTTTATTTTTAGAACACAGATTCTTGTTTCATTTTCTCATTCTCTCCTAAGCAGTGAACAGGCACTGGTAGTGGAAAAAAAAGAAAAAAAAAAAGAGGATTTTCCCTTGTCTTTTTAGCATGGCTATGAAGCTTTACAAGCTTGGCATAGCTGAAGCATGGAAAGTCTGACTGTGGGGGGAACATATCAGATGTTCTGAGGTATCAGGTGCCAACAGCTATGAGCCTCACTCATTTTAGACCTGCCTTGGGAAGAGCAGGTGGAAGCAGAGCAAAGCTGTTAAGGTAAGAGAACGTGAAATGCCTGAGCAGAGCAGGCAGCTGTTCAGAAAGGAAAAAGCAGTCAAAAGGGGGATGGCCAAAGGAGTGTGTGATGGCACTGCATTCCTCACTCAGCCACCCAGGAGCTCTACTCTGGGCAGCAGTGCAGCCACCTTTGAGTTGTGCCCGCTGGACCCATCAGAGGAGCCTGCACCCCCTTCAGAGGTGGGGGATGCCCTGCACTGGCTGAGGCACCAAGGGCTCCCTCCCTCCTCTGCCTCCCCAAGTGCAACTATGTGATGCTTTTAGCCCATGCCAATGCTGCTGGGTGCCCAAATCTCTGCAAGCTTTGCCCCTGAACAGGCCCAGCATGCTCACACTCTCTGTGACAGCAGACGTGCAGTTCAGCAAACACTTCTAGCTAAGGTTTGTTTCTTCAGGAGCTCCAAGTTATCCCAAACTGGAACGTGGCTTTGCAAATGCTTAGTGTATGCAAATCCAGGACTATCCCAAGGCAACAGTATTTGTGATCCAAGCCTCACTACACTGTTGATCTCAGCATCTGTTGTGTGAGATAATTGGTGTGTCTTGGCTTTTTGTCTAGTGTGAGGCTGAGCAGAAAGATGAACACACTGTGCAGAGTAAGGTTAAGCCAAGAACAACAGTGTTGCTGGAAGTAAGTCTGTCCACAGCAGGATCTTACAAATGTGCTGTGTCTCCCTGTGAATTGTTGACTCTCTTTCTTCCAGATAGTCCCACACTCTGAGTGCTTTTGTGTCTTTGTGATTTGTGTGGAAAAATATCTGTCATCACTCACTGCCTCTGGACACTGTTACTGTTGAATGTCACTGTCACCTAGGCATTGTGACATCACTTCCAGTCTTAAAGTCTTTTAACATCCTTCATTTGATCTACCTATCTAGAATGTGACATGAGTAATTTTAACTACACTGAATATGAATAAAGCTATACTTAGAATCACAGAGCAGTAGAAAATAAGAACAGCAAAACCAGGCAACTGACTGGAAGAATCAGTTATCAAGAGTATCAATGTATAAATTGTATAGATCTAAACAGTTACACACTGTACATCATACTACAATTTCACACTATAAATTTGTAAATTATAAATGATAAATGTAGCCATAGTTACATGATTCTGTGCAATGATCACGTTTTTCCTGTCTTTCTAAGTTTTTCTTCTCATAAGCCTTTTTTTTTTTTAAGTATTTTTTTTAGTATTTTTTTTTTACATTTTAAGTCATCTTTTGGGATATCTCACACTGATACAACAGATTGTGTTGGTGATGCTTTGGCAAAAGACACCCTTCTCTATGGTTTGAAACAATGTGGTGCCACAGTTCAGTGGGCCCAAAGCAGAGCTGTCCAAGTGGCCTGTGCTGACAGAGGAATAGAAGATGGTCTGTGGATGATAATCAAGGCTTATCCTGTTCTTGCAGGAATCAGTTATTTCATTTTTTCCCCCTAAAAAGTGGATTTTCAGATAAGGGACCACATGTGCTGTTCCAACTGCAAGTAGTAACTGTTGAGCAAGTCAGTGAAGTCTTGCAGCCTCTGTGTGCAGCAGAGCATAATCTTAGACAGCATCTGCAAAGAATGTGAGATCCTCTCCAAAGAGAATTTGCTTTCAACCATGGAAATGCAAGGTTGGTACTCAAAGAAGGGAACTGTGAAAAGTACCAGGAATGCAGGTGCATTGAAATAAAACCTGAGCAGACAGGATTTTATTTCAAATCTGATGACACTGTTCCTTTCTCTTCATCTGGCAGAATATACTTGGGAAGCATCTTTTAGTCCTTGTTACTAATTGTTAACAACTTTGAATTGTGGTTAGTTTGGATCATCACTGATTTGTTTCAATCTTCAGGTTTGCTGTCCCAGTGAATACAGTGAAGATGCCAGAACTGCTATGGGCTGCAATGAATACTGGAGGGAGTTTTGCAAATGCATTAGTACTAAGAATATTTAAAAGCAAGGATTTTTCCTATTTCATTATGTGTGTATTTTATGAAATCACTAGATGAAATTAAGCTTGTTTTGTAATCAGTAGGAGGTTTGGTTTTGATTTTAATGACACTGAATTTTACCCATTACATTCTACAGCTTTTGATCTCAAAAGGGAAAACAACACCAACTTGTTCTCATTTTTTATCAGAACTGTCCCTCAGAAGTTGCTGACTGGCATCACACTCCTGCATGTATCTTGGAAAGATGGTGGATGGATCTGCAGATGCAGGTGCCTCAGTTTCTAGGGAGCTCTGTGAATAGTGGTTTCATTTTCCTTTTCTCTGGGGGCCCTACATACCACTTAGCACACAAGCATGAAACTTACCTCCTCATGGCAGAAGACAGAATATTTCTGCCACTCGTGTAAGACAGCAGCTGTAGCAGCCTCCAGTATGCTCCTGAGTCTGCATCCTCTATGTGCAGTTTTTAATTTACTGACTTGAATGCTTTTAAAATGCATTGTTGTGTTGTCAGCAGCTTAATTATCCCCTTCTCATTGCTGCCCATGCCACTGCAGTCATTTATTTTAAATAGGTGAGGTCATTCTGCTACTTACATAAAGCTTCTGAAGAAATCATGTTGCAGTATAAGCAGGGTTTCAGGAGCATTTAATCCTTCCTTTTGCAGTAGTTTATCTTTTTGCTTTAATAATTCAAGTCATCACTTTTGCAAAAGGTTAGTTGCTATTCTAAAAGAGTATTTTATTGCACTGTCTTGTCATCATAGGTCTTCACACTGTCAGATGCTAATCTTCCTGTCCTGAAAGCTTCCCACCATCTATTAACTGCATGTCTTACATCCTACTTACATTTACATTAACTGTCTTCTGTTGTCAAAGATCTGGACATCAGATGTCTGGCATCATTTTAGCCTGCAGGAAAAAATATGCCTAAGGGGGAAGTATTTCAATGAGAATGAATCTGTATTTTCTTCTTCAGTTTTGAATACCTTGTCATTAGCTGTCCCAGCACATGCAAAACTTTCCTTACAGGGAGTCTCCCTACAGGAAGCCTCCTCATTTTTTTTTGCAACCTCAATTGCCTGCCTTCTGGGTTGCACTGCAAAACGTTGGATAAGAAAAAGGATTTTATGTCAGTGTTTTGTCTGTTTTTGGAATAAAGCATTCTTTACTTGGTATCACCCAGCAGGTTCCTAGCCCTGTGAGGTAATAAATATGAAGTGCACTCAGGATTAGCTAGGGTAGAAGCACAGCCTGATGTCAGGGGAGAGTTTGCTTATCAGACACAGGATGCACCCCCAGTTAGTGGTGGTTTCACAGCTCCAGCTTCAGAAGGCTGGGCAGGATCATCCTCAGCTGAGACAGATCATTACAGCACCTTTTATAAGACCAGTCTTTTTGGATCCTAGACTTCAGGTTTTTTTCATTTCTGTCCCTCTGATTTCCTAGTGAGGGATAATGAAGGTACAAACTTTGTCTCTTAGTCAAGAGAGGCACTCTTACACATGTACAATTACACTGGGAAATTTCAGTATATGCTAATTCAATACCTATCTGATTTTCACCTGTTTGATTTGGTTTTTTTTTTAATTTGGCATGCCACATGGACTTAAAAGTGCTAGAGCTGTTTCTTACAAAAAGACTGAAAGGAATTTTCTTGGAATTTTACTACCAAACACTTCACAGAGTAGTTATTCTAAGGGCTATTACTCTTGCACTTGACACCTAGTGTCACACAGGATTAGATCCTTTTTTATCTCTTTTTTTTTTTTTTTCTCTACAGAACAATTCTGAACCTTGTTTTTGTTTTGTAGAACCAATTCCAGAGGAAGAGAGTAATGTTGCAAATGCAGCATTGCAGTTTCATACCTGGCTCAGGCAGTAAAAGAACCTTGGATTCAGGGGGTTCTGTGTGTTTTCATACGTGTATAAACATCTGACATGGCTCAAAGAAAAAGGGAAGGAAGGAACTGTTAATTTCCAAGTTAATTGCTTTTTATGTGAATGTCTTTTTGAATCTTGTTGTGGTGAGAAGACTCCACGTGAATTATAGTGAGCTATATAGTGAATTATAGTGAGCTATGCAGTTTCTAATGTGTCTGAAAGGCAGAAAGCAACCCAGACACACAGGCTGGCCCCCAGAAAGCCAAGCAAGTGTCCAGCTGAGGTTCCAAGACTTAAGGAGATTATGTGCTGCTGTAGAAACCCACTGTGCAATTACTTCACTCCCACAGTCACAGATTGGTACTGAAATCCTTATATCTGATAGTATTTGATGAAGCATTTAACATTTTGAATCACAGAGGACTAATACACTTAAAAATGAATCTTGAATATTTTAACTGGATGAAATGAATCTGAGAATTTTTTGTCTCAATATGCCATTTTTTTTTACTTCAAGGAAATCTTAGTCACTTAAAAAAATATTATTGAAAATTCCATGTGCTGCTAGAGATGCTATAGAATAATATTTTAAAAAAATACTTTTTTTGGTGGCTTTAGCCTTTCTCATCATCAAATATGTATTAGCTATTTGAGGCAGTTGAGCAGTCTCATTGTCCTGGGCACTGAAAAGCATAAAATCACTGGCAATCACTTTGCCATTGTATTTGGAGATTAAAAGACAGGACCTAACGAATGAGGCAGACCTTGAGGCAGAAGACAAGGTAACATCAGATAATGCAACTAAACAGTGTGTCTAGCACAGATGAGCTCTGAATGAATTCATGGCCAGGCATCCTTTTGCCAACCCATTTACCAAGGTAAGGTCTTGATTTATCTTTCAAGTAGCACTGCTTTTTTATTTTTAACCTGGATTTATTTTTTGGATTCAGTTTTTAATTAAGATTTTCAATGATCTAGTGTGCTTCCAGGAATGCATAAAGATTGTTCTGTGCATTAGGAAAATTAAACTTGGACGCCTACTTCTATTTACTCCTGCACTGACACCTAAGTGACCTTGTCCTGGCAGCACATATTTTTATTAATTTATTACATTTCCAATGTAAAAAGCAGTGTATGAGGATTTATGTGAAGGTCTTGGGATGACTCAACTATTGGCTTGCATCTCTGCAGCAGAAGGCTGTGATTTCCATTTCCACCTCATGTGCTAGGCTCATCCCCAGAGCTTGGCACTGTATTTCAGCGACAGGGGGTGTTTCATTGTGGAAGATGTCTTTCTGAAGATGACATGATGATCTCAGCTCTGTAGTTGTTCCATCTGGAAATGAAAACCCCAAGGAGTACTTCAGCAAGAGCAGGAGTTTAGCTCTGGGCCCCGTCAGACCTTCCTGAGCTCACCACCGTGGCCATGGCTGTGTGAGATGTTCAGGACATGACAACTGTGTTTCCACCTGAAGAGTTTTTGCAGCATCACTGTCTACGTCTCTTTCTTCAGTGCACTGCATCTGTTGTGCCATTTGTAAAACATTCACAATTCTATTAGCAGAGCAGAAATGTTCTGTGTAAGTGACAGCAACTGTAACAGCTCAGCTTTGCTGCTGCCTCCTCTTCCCACCTCTGGAGAGCTCTATTCTTCCTGTTGCTGCAGCTGCAGGGTGAATGGCAGTTGTAGAAATCACTGCGTGGCACCACCAGAGCATTTCAATGCATCTGCCAAGAAAAATGCTCTAGCTGATGGTATATTTTTCAGTGATATGGAAGCAGAAATTCTTTAATTACGGTCCATGACGAAAGCAGGGGCCAATATTGATGGTTTAGAAATGTCTTTAGTTAAAGGAGCTTGGTGTATCTAGGGAAAGTAGAAAACTGTTGGTTCATTAGGATATTCTGCCTTTAATCTGCACTTAAAAAAAATAAATCTTCATCTTCCTGAAGTCTATGCAGTGGATGTCACCTGTGTCTGTCCATCTAACTCTGCTACCCCAGATTTTTGTACATCTCTGTCGCCTTTTTGCAGATTTCTGCTCTTGTTTCTTCATCTCCTTTTCAGAGAAAGAAGGAAATCAATCAATCAATCAATCAATCTACCTTTCAGGTCTTTCCTCCCCAGTTGCTGCTTTTTTTTTTCTTTGATTGGAGAAACATGTAAAATGCTTGACCCTACCTATTGAAACTGTGATAGCCAAGGGCCAAACTGCAGCTCTGTGTTTCCATGCTCTTCACATACAACATGTCAATGAATCTTCTCAGATCTAGTCAGTGCCCATCCATGAACTTGTTCTCCCCCAGTGGACTGGTAGTGGATTGCAGATAGATTTGGTATCCACAAAGAAAATGCCTCTGTTTGTTGTGTTCTCTTCAGGCTGGGCCATTATTATTAACTGTACAGCATTTAGTGCAGTAGGTTTTCATGCATTGCAATCAGACTTGCTCCTCTTAACACTGAAATTATGATGCGATCATTCCAAGACAGTATTTTGCTAATGACTATCTACTTTCTGACAGTCTAAACACTATTAAGAAACCTCACTGCAAACTTTATCCTTATGTGGCTGTAGGACCTAAAAAATCAAGTTTGTGATTTCATGCAAGCTGTGAAAGAACAAATCTATTTATGTAGTGATTGGTCTGTGGTTTGTGGTTTTGGTTGTTAGTTGATTTTTTTGTTGTTGTTTGTGGGTTTTGTGTGTTTTTGGTTTTTTTTCCTTTATAAATCTGCTTAGGAATTACAGAAAGATCAATGCTCTAAATATATATGAAGTCCTACATCGTGCATCAACTTGACATGATTGGACAATATTCAGGGTGTAAATTGGATGCTGATTATGTTTACAAAATAAATGCATAAAAAATTAAAAACCCTCCAAGCCACCAAAGCCCCAAACTCAAATCCATAAAGCCTTCAGATAGGATTCTACCTCTACATTTTAAGTAACCTAAGGCAGGGTGGCTTCAAAGTGATTTAGGCACTGAACATATAAGATCATCTTTGAGTCCAAATCTGTCTTTTCTAAGACAAAGTTGTGCATGTTAACTAAAGCCAATGGGGCCCCTTGTCATTGTTCCATTGGTGCTCTGTGCTGCTTTTCTCCTGGAAGTACTGGCTTGTTTCTATTTTGAATTTCTACCTAGTAGGTAATAAAGAAGACTTGTCTGGGAGTGTGCATAGTGGTTTAGAGCTTTTTAAGGTTCCTGGGATCATACCAAGAACTCCATCATGTTCTGAACCCCTAGTGCTCACAGCATCCTGCTAGTCATGTTGGAGAGATGAATCTTTCTCTGTGAGCTCAGAAATAAATCTTGATGGAAGCTGATGGAAAAAGAATTCTCAAAAGCACTGACCAGTGAGCAAATCTATGTTGTTGACTATCACAAAGAACATCCTACATCTTTACAGGTAGTGTAAATGTTCAAGCAACACCATTATTTGTCCCTGCAATTCTTATGTCACAGAACTCATTTGAAAACCCTAAATTAAATTGGTCTTCCAGTCCAGAGAAATAACAGAGCAGGCATGTTCAGAAGAGGCTCACGTGTGAGCAAAATTGCATATAAATTATGCTGCTATTAGGGAATTTATGTCATTTTCTTCTTTAAGAAAAATATGGCAGTTAAATGCTCTGACAAACATTTAGTGGGTTAAAACACAAAGATCTCCACGGAGATCTGGAAAGAAGCCACTTTGGAACATGATTTTTATCAGCAGGGATTAGAAGGAATGATCAAAACAAATTTGAGGTTTTAATAAACAAACAGGTTTCCATCTTATGGAATACAGGTATTAGTAGATTTGCAGGTAGCAGATGGAATTCCTGTTCTTCATTAGACTTGAATATCACTTCATATATATTTAAAATGTATAACAGGTCTCATTAATTCAAATGAGATGTTACAGTCCACAGATAAAACTGCAATAACAGCTAGAGAGCTTTTGGAAAATAGCCAAGCCCAGGTGTTGCCTCGTGAATATTTATCCCACTAGAAGCAAAAATACAATTTGGATCTGATCCTATTCCCAGTGAAACGGATAAAAACCACCCAGTGCTAGTAATGATCTTTATAAAGACATCTGAAGAAAAATAATAAATATTCTTCCCCATCCCCATGTGTTTCCCAACAAAGTGGGATGGGGGAAGAGGGGTCAGAAATTACAACATGAAACAGTATTTTGTTAAAATTATTGAGAGTACATATGTTTCCTACATTGGGAATATATTCTTAAGAAATATAAACACTTTTTTACACATAAAATTTTTAAATTGCATCACGTTTGTTGAACCTTAGTAAAATAATAATTGCTGCTGAACTTCATTAATTACAAATTTATTATTTCTGTTGAAGTAAACTCATATAAATATGATTTTTGGAATGCTCTAGGACAAAAAAAAAGAAAAAGAAAAAAAAATAAAAGCTTCTGTAATTGAAATGAGATTTTAAAAATACCCATAAAGTATGAGCTGTAGCCCAGATTCTGATTTTATTTACAGCCTCACAGATAGCAGCATATTTCCATAAAAGTAGCAGTGTTAGAGATTCATCCCTTCACACTGTTAGGATAGGGCATATGAATGTCTGAGAGAGCAAAGGTGAGAAATGGGAATTTTTATACCTTGAGAAAGCTGGCCAGTTTGGCAGATCAGGAAAACAGGACCATACTCAGACTTTATATGAAATTTACATTCTTTGTGTGTCTTCAGAATTAGAGAACTATGCTGAGTTACAGAAGACAAACAAGAGCAACAGCCAGAAAAATTTAGAATGGACTAACAGAATCCTAGAATGGTTAGTGCTGGAAGGGACCTCCAAAGGGCATCTAGTGCAGCCCCCTGCAGGGATCAGGGACACCCTCAACTAGACCAGGCTGCTCAGAGCCTTGGCCAACCTCACCTGCAATAGCTCCAGGGATGGGGCCTCAACCACCTCCCTGGGGAGCCTGTGCCACTGAGCCACCACCCTCAAGGGAAACAACTTCTTCCTGAGATCCAGTCTAAATCTCCTCTGCTCTCATTTAAACCCATTCCCCCTCGTCCTTTCACTCCAGGCCCTTGGAAACAGCCCCTCTCCAGCCTTCCTGGAGCCCCTTCAGGCACTGGCAGGTGCTCTAAGGTCTCCCCAGAGCCTTCTCTTCTCCAGGCTGAACAACCCCAGCTCCTTCAGCCTGTCCCCACAGCAGAGCTGTTCCAGCCTCTGAGCATCTCTGTGGCCTCCTCTGGCCCTGCTCCAGCAGCTTCATGTCTCTCCTGTGCTGAGGGCTCCAGAACTGGCTGCAATACTCCAGGGGAGGTGTGAGCAGAGCAGAGCAGAGGGGCAGAATCCCCTCTCTCCAGCTGCTGCCCACATTTCTCTTGCTGCAGCCCAGGCTGCCATTGGCCTTCTTGGCTGCCAGTGCCCACTGCTGCCTCATGGCCAACTTCTCAGCCACCAACACCCCCAAGTCCTTTTCTGCAGAGCTGCTTTCCAGCCCCTCCTCCCCCAGCCTGGATGGATAGTGAGGGTTGTTCCCACCCAGGTGCAGGACTCTGCACTTAGTCTTGTTGAACCTCATGAGGGTCCCCTGGGCCCATCTCTCCAGCCTCTTCAGGTCCCTCTGGATGACATCCCATCCCTCCAGCCTTTCCACAGCACCACTCAGCTTGGTGTCATCTGCCAGCTTGCTGATGGTGCCTCCATCCCATTGTCAATATCATTAATGAAGATATTAAACAGTACAGGTCCCAGTACAGACCCCTGAGGACACCACTTGTCACTGCTCTCCATCTGGACATGGAGCCATTGATCACCACCCTCTGGATGCGACCATCCAGCCAATTCCTTATCCATTTTGAAGAGTGTCCTTAAAAACTTCTCATTTGTTTGTATCAATGTGGCAGTTCACTAGCAGTGGAGGGGAAAAAACTGGTTCTGTCATTGCTCTTATCAGAGATCAGAGCTTCAGAGCTATACACTAAGAGTTTTGTATGTGTTCAGCTGCCTCTCAACTTTCTAACTAGTGCCAACTTCCAAAACTAACTAGTTTTAGGAGCAATATCATTATTTTATTGATTATTTGCAATATTATATTGATTATTTGCCAATGGTTGCAAATATGGCAAAAGTGACACTTCAGTTCACTCTGACCTGTCTTGAACACTTATTGTGTGAATTTTTGAATAGCCATTATGTATTTGTGACAATGACTTTGAATCCCAGAAGATTGACAGAAAGCAGTTAAGGATGTTATTTCATTTTTTTTCCCATTTAAAACATTTCACAGTTAATTAGGTAACAGAAACAGTATCTGACCTTGGTGTTGAAATTTTTAGCTGGATATAGTCTGAGTAAAAAACTAATACTGTGATGGAAAAAAATTATCTCCAGAATTTTTTCTAATGTGCAGTGGAGCCAAGAAGTAATTGTTCCAAGTTCTGCTTTAAAGGAAATACGGGAGGACATAAATGAAAATTCTCCCCTAGGCGTGATCAGTGAAGAACATAAATAGACTGCCTATGTGTCTATCATATAGGGAATTTGTCATTTTTTCTCATTTATTAAATACATTTTAAATGAATTACACATATGTCTTTGAGGAGCACAGTGCTGCACGGGTAGAGGGCAATGTCCAGGTGACACATGACATTGGCATTACTTTCTTCAGTCTAACTGTGTAATGAATTAATTTTTCTCAAGTGGTCTCAGGTACAGGGAGGTTGGGATTGATTCCACATCAAAGAAGGGATCCATGTCAGTGGGAATAAGATGCACAGAGGAGTCAGATGGCTGTTTGCAACCTCAGATCGCGACAGCTCCTCATCTCTCTTTGCAGGCTCTGGCAAACACCACAGGGTGTCTGCATCACTGGGGAATGTATTTTGTGTTTACTAACTGCAACTGTGAACAGAAGTCTGCAATAGCTGGAGAAACAGCTTATTGCATATTAATTTCTTGGAATTGCCCAAAACAAAGTAGAAATATACACGTTTTTCTGTGGACTCAAACAACTAAGGCAAATTTAAATAGGTTAAAAACATGTATTTGTACTTAGGCAGAGAAGTTATTGGGACTTAGGTAACATCATAACCTTTTTCAACACTGTGTGAGACAAAGTTTGAAGCTCTGTGCTGCATAATAATTATAACTCACAAAGAAATATTGCTTAGAGAGTAAAATCATTTTAATTCATATCTTCTCATTAATTTTCAACCAAATAGGACATAAAGACAGCAGAAGAAAAGGAGAGGATGAGTCATCTGATGCTCTAGCACTTAAGTTTGTTGGCATATAGGTCATCTTGAGTTCCAGTGTTATGGCTTTGCAGTGCTGGGGTTGATCATTTACAGTGCACGAGAGCAATGGGCTTATGAGGAACATAGTGGAACCTGGATCTTAAAAAAGAAATGGAGTTGCTGAATGTGCACCATGTTCAGATTACTGATTCAAATGTGAAATAGTCCTCCAGGGAGACCATAATGTTCTGTGAGAAAATCGAATTGAAACGTAGCAGCAGCAGATGGCTCAGAACAGGGGAGCTGGAGACTGGGGTGTGCCCTGGCCGTGAAGCAGGGACACACTACTGAAGATGAGCTTTGCCCTGCCCCAGCACAACATAACTGCATTTGAGGAAACATCCGTGTAGAGAAGATTGCAGTGGTCGTGTTTCATGACTTTGTGTGGCTGAGGTTGGAAAGCAGTGCACGGTTTGGAGCTGAGAAAGCAAAGCATCAGCGAGCTGGGAGAGGAATCCCGGCTCCGCAGCTCCATCACTGAACCCGGCAGCATCTAAGATGCCAACAAGGATGATCTTCTATAGCGTGTGACCCTGCCGTTCATCAGAAGGAAGCAGATTGCACATAGACACCACAGTCACTGTCACGCCAGTCGCTAACGGGTGTGAAATGGCTTGTGCGAAGTGCTGGCTTCTCTCGTCACGCCGCAGCCAGCGTTTCCAGACTGCGCTTCCAACCAGCGTCGCTGCCTGGTGAGTTTCAGCGCAGACTTAACGCCGTCGGCTTCCCTTCCAGTCTCCTCCATCCTGCAGCAACCGCGGGGGCGGCGGGTTTCAGCTCCGGGACGCGGTCGCTGCTGGCGGAGCAGCCGAGGCTGCGCTGCCGCTTCCCAGCGGGTGGGTCCCGGGGCAGCCCCGGCCCCGCTGCCCGGCCGGGGAACTCCCGGCTCTGCCCAGGCCCCGCTACCCGGCCGGGGAACTCCCGGCTCTGCCGCTCCCTCTCGTGGCTGAGACACCCGCACATCCCGCTCGGAACCTGCTGCGGGACAACTGCCAACTGCCGTCGTTGGCCCCTGTTCCCAACGTACCAGAAAACCCTGAACATTTGGTTTGGGTACAGCTTATTCTCCCCTAATGAACAGCACGTTTATTTTCATTTTCTCTCCCAGCCGGTTTCCTCTGGTCCTGCCTGACAGCAACAGCAGGAGCTATGAAGAGAATCCAAACAGTGCTTTGCAAGGCTTGGATGCAGCATTTCACCCTTCTCTTGGCTAAGTGTGAATAAATACTCTTCAAAACAGCTTACTAACTGCCCGCTCACGTTCAGGGGGGTGCTTCAGCCCAGCAGATGAGCAAGACTTTCCTTATCCTCATCACCTCTGCCACTGCAGACTCCTTCCACTTCAGGAGTGGAAGTCTGCAGAGCATTTTGATGGCATTGATCAGTTTTGATCACACCTTTGGCAATCTGGTCTTCCAACACCTTGGCAGGCAAACACCCTTTAGAAGTGATTTCAAGCCATCAGCCTTTAGAAGTGAATTCCAATCATTACCACGTTGGATTTTGGAAGCACAAAAAGTGCAGTGGATCCACAAGTGTTGCAGTAAGTGTGGTAGGGGATTTTGTTGTCAAAACTTTAGTCTGAAAAAGCAGTTATTTTATTTAAATAGATTTAAATGTCTGTTTAAATTCAAAGGGCAATTCGATGTTTTTGGGATAGAACGAATGCCTCATAAACCAGCAGATCAGAAACTCAATTTATTGTGCATACTTCTCTATTTATACTCTTGTATAAACTTTAGATACTACTGGTAAACAAGATAAGAATATCAATTTAGTCATTTACATTTGCTCTATGGATTTAATTTTCTCCTTCTCTTTTCACAATGGCCTGGAGCTAGTACATTAAATAGCCTTGGCTCCAAAATGCAAGAGAGAGGATTTTTATGTCAGGATAGTGAGGGATTAGATGTGGAGTAGCACCTGCTTGTGCATACAGCTAATACCAGTTTCCTGCCTTTTCTTGATAGATGACCACCTCTACAAGCCATTTAGAAAATAAAGAAGCAGCACAGAGACAAGTTTGAAATAGAAATAGTGTATTGGATAAAGCAGAAAGTGCCAAACTCCTGCCAGTCTCCCTCTAGAGCTGTTCTGTGGCTCTGATTCAAAAGAGCTGATTCTAGGTCAGCAGATGCCTTCTGAGTGATATTAGACCCACTCTCATTTTCTACAGCCACTTGATGTTTTTCTGCCCACATCACATGAACGTGTGTTTGTACACACATTTATTGTACTCAACACAAGTGAAAGAAGAAACAGCTTCTGTGGAATTTGGATAACAGTCTATAGGAGTGAGGGAATTAATGGGTTTGGATAGATGCCCTACTGAGCTAGTATTCCACTGCTGCTATCAGAATACTTTTATTCCTTAGGGTTTTTTTGAAACTTTATGGAGTGTTCATGGTGAAAAATCAGGATGATTAAGAGAATGGATGAGAGCAAGAATCATTTTCCAGAATTGTTGGTACACATGTGTTTGTAGTTTGGGATGAAAAGTTATTCAGATACCCCTCCCCTCAGTTCTCTGAATGCATCAGTTTTCTACTTTAATTTCTTGCTTTTATTAGATACCATGTACTATGCAGGAGATGGTGTCTTTGTTATCTAGGTGCCTGCTATAATGGCTGAAATTTTGTAGCATTATCATTTCTTTCCCTATTTCCAACTTCTACTTTTGTGATAAAAGTGACCATCTATGATAATTGCATTCTAGTAATTTAAAATCTGTTTACATTTCATCTAACTTTGATGCATCTGAGAAAGACGGTTTGAGTTACAAATTTTGTTTTGTAATATTGGAAGTCAAATATGTAGACAGAAACAAAATTATAAGTTTGTTTCATATTAATTTTTTAATGCTCTCTTAGATTGGTCCTAGTTGAACTGTTCTCTGAATTTAAAAATTCCCACTTAGTAGATGATTAACACTTGTTTGAGTTCTCATAATCTTAGAAAACTGTGTTTATGTTTTTATAAGAGAACAAATATTAGGGAAAATACTGCATTTGCCATCAGAAGTAGGTCATATTTTCATTGTTTTTATTTTCTGGTTCAAAGATTTGTCTAGAAGGCAGGTCTAGAGACTTGGGGCAACCTCACAACTTCGTAGCTGTTGAAATGCTCAGAATCCAGGGAGAACTAAGTGCTTTCATTATGGAGACTACAGGTTTCACACAGCTATTTTATTCCAAACTAAGGCTAGGAGGAGAATGTAGAAACCAAAGAACTGATAAAAAACTGAATGTATTTTTGTGCTTAAACAAACAAGGATCTACTACAAGAAAGGTGGGTAATTGGACTTTTTTGGCTCCTGCTGAGTAGCACATCCTCCTGTGGGATTTGCTGGGGAACATCAAAACTACATGAGGGGTCTCCAAGTAGAGTTCACAGTGCAATGTGTTCTTCAGCACAGACACTGGCTACCTTTTGATGGACATAATTATTTTGTCAGCCAGGAAATTCTGCATAACAATAACATCACAGCAGAGCAGCTCTGTTTGATTTGGGCTTCAAGGAATGGATAAAAGTCATTATTTTCCTTTATTAGTTTCCCTACCCAGTGGGTTGGTTAGTTGTCAGTTTATAGCAAATGTCATTCTGATCCATACGTGTCTCTTTACATTTGAGCAGCTGATCCAGGGACACAGCAAGCTCAGTTTTCTTGATCTCCCTAGTTCAAAACAGCTCTTGTGGGATACTTTCACTGTTTTAACATCTCTTTTTTTATGTTAATTTAAATCAATGATTCTCTAATATATCTGGCAATTTCCAGAGGTCAGGATGAGCATGGATAAGGACTGGTTCTTAATCACATGGAACTTCTTTAAGCCTATACAAAGCTGAAGTAAGGCCACACCTCCATAACAGTCATCTGCAAGAGCTCATTAGAAGAGTAAGTGACAAGCAAGATATTTTAATAGTCTAATAATGTTGTGGGGCAAGCTACAGTAAATCAGAAGTTCCCACCTTCTGATTTCATTGAATAAAGAACTGTAATTGAGAAGGCTTGTAATATATTGAAGCTCCCATACTGAGGATGACCATGACTGATACATAACATGTTTTAGGGTAGAGTTAATTATAAAAATATTAAAAAAACCTAGTATAAACAGCTGCCACAATATATTTTGCAGGTGTTAAGGGACAGAAGAATCATGGTTCCTTCACTACTAATGCTGTGTAATCTTGGTGTATAAATATAGCCTCAGCACATGTGCATCTTTTCATTATCACCACACTTCTACCACTGGTACCTGTTATTCTCTGAATGGTTTTTATCCTCTATAATCCTTTTATTCTCTTTGTGACTTTGCAAATGTAATAAAAATACGCTTCAAAATAATTTTCAAATAATGCTTCAAAAATTAATCCCATGATTAAAGGACATAGTTAAATAATTAAATTCTGACTTGTTTATACTGAAGTGTCATCTTCAACCATTAAAGTTCATCTGAAAACCCATCTTACTTGAACTAGCAAAGTACCAGCTAATATTTTCAAAAGGACTTACAGCTGCTGGTTCATGACATATCAGGTAAACATAAATATTGTATCATATATTATGTTTTGGATGGAATATACTTCATGTGTAATGTTTAATTCCTCTCTGCTATTGTCACATGGCTGTAGAAACACCTTTGCTGTTGCTTAAACAGAAAAGGCTTCATTTTACCAGTACACCAGGGTAACAACCCCTGGTGGTTTGAGGAGGTAGTGGTATGTGCTGAATCAATAGCTAAGTATCCTACAGCACAAATGACTCCAATTCCTATTTGATGGCTTGCCTGCCTGTAGATAAGTAGGTCTTAAGCTCATTCAAGTGGAATCCTGTTTCTTCAGTTACCAATTGTTCTGATGGCTGCCTTCGTTGGAGAAAGCTGTCCCATGTCCCCTGCTCTAACACAGCCATCCTGCTGGCTGAACAAGAAGAGCAGAAGCAATCCTGCCTGCTGCCAGAATTCATCAAGGCACAGATGGAAGTTACAGTCATCAGATGGCTGAGCAGCAGAATACCTTGCTTCTCATCATTTGTACTGAAGTGTTTCACCTGGGGGATTACTTTATCCACTTGATCTCTTCAGTTTTGGCTTGAAATTGAACTCTGGTGATAACTTTTTATAGTTATTGGTCCATCAGATATCAGCAGGACTTCTCTTAACTTGCAGCCATAGGAGAAAAAAGAATGTGTTAAAATGAAAATATGAATAATGGGGTATTTTGTTTGTTTCTTTCTTTCTTTTAGGTTAAAAGCTGCATCAGATGGAATGATACAGAAGTACTGAGTGAAATAGTCTGAGCTGTGAGTAAAATGCTGAGGCTGGATTGTAAAAATATTTCACTAACTGACAGAATTCCTGTAGGAGGCATGAACTGATTGAGTACCTGAGCAAATGTGATTTTGAATAAAGTCAGCCAGGATATCTTTGTGTTACTTGAAAAATATTGAACAAATGCTCCAATGTACCAACCCTGTGCAGACTCTGCATAGGGCAATGGGGAAATTCAGGCAAGTGTGAGGGATGGAAATAAACCATGGAAAATTTGCAATGGAAAGGGTTTTATTGAGTCAGAGGCCTTGGTTGGAGGAGTTCAAGAGAAGTTTTATAAGCTGTAGGAGGTAAAGCTGGTGAATGACCCAGGGGAATGGGCTCTGCCAAAAAGCTCTTGGCCTCAGTATGGCTTAAAAAAAAAAAAGGTTATTTATTTGGTTTAATTGTTTAAATGTAACTGAAAGTGGCATACAGGAGAAATCTGAAATCATTCTGCTAATTGCTTAGTTGCCTAATGGAAAGCTAAACAACAAAGCTAAAACTCCAAAATTACTTACACTTTAAGTTTATGCAAAGCAACAAAGGTTACAGAGTAAATAACCAAGTCCTCTTTGCTTCTGGATTTTTTGTCTTTTTAATGAAGCCACATTCAGCAAAGCTGATTTTTAAAAATTATTATTCAGAGTCTACATTCATGTGGATACCATTCTGATGACATACGTGGTGTAATAATGCTGAATTTAACATAAAGTGTTGCACCCATTAAATGTGTCCGGAGTAATATTTCTGGCCTCCTGTTCTATAGGAGATATATTGATGTGCATCATCATACTACTGAGAATTTATCGTTCTGATCCTGGCTTACAGTTATACACAGCAGCTTCTCTGTGCCTATCTACCTCTTTTCACGGTTGGGAAGATAAATGTGTATTTGATAGATCCAGTCTGTATGGTTTTCAGCTGCTGATTATAAACCCCTACATTTAGTAAATTAGATTTTAGTGCAGTTCTGTCTGAAAAAAACCTCAGTGAATCCAGAGTGAGCTCAAATGCAACTGGACATTAGTTACAGCTAAGGAATGAAACAGCAAGAAGGGATATCAAGAGACAGGATTATCCAGCTCATCACCCTACACTTAAAGCTCATCTCCTTATACTTCAAGAACACAGACTTCCAAGCATACTGAACACCTGCCCATCTCTGAAGTCCTCTGATTTTCAGAGGACATCACAGACCCTTAACTATAAGCAAAGAGAAATGCATCTGGGAGTACTTCACTTCTTGAGGGGTAACCTGATGGAACCTTAATTTGGGTTTCCAAATAGTAGGTGATTTTTAAATCAACTATTTTTAAAGGGCTTCTTTCTTAAAGTGGTTATTTAAGAGCTGTCCAGGAGCACTCGTATTAAGAAAACAGCAAATCAGAAGGAAAAGTGGTAATCAACCCATCTTGATTTAATAGTTGTCTTATGGAGCATGAGCAGCTGAAGAGTCAACAGCTCTGACAGTAGCTGTCACTAACTCACTGACTGAGCAATGCTGCTGCCTCCAGTGCTGAGCACATCAGAAATTTAACTTTCACTTCAGAGAAGATCTGAACATTTCCTGCTACCAAGTTAAGAAAAAAA
The DNA here is from genome assembly GCA_013401355.1 of Ceyx cyanopectus. Classification (NCBI taxonomy): domain Eukaryota; kingdom Metazoa; phylum Chordata; class Aves; order Coraciiformes; family Alcedinidae; genus Ceyx; species Ceyx cyanopectus. The sequence goes on along the minus strand of VYZU01062575.1, from coordinate 16,201 downwards.
TCTAAAGCAAAAGGATGTGTCCTAAGAGACTGAGTGCTCATAAAATGAAGCTGCTTGCTAGAAAATACTATTAATGTATAAAAGCAATGAAAAAAAGGCAGTAGAGAGGGCTGCTGAAGGTTGTGAAAGGTCACATAATCTATCTCTGTACCTGAAGGAAGGGTAGAGAAATAGCAACTTGAGAGCCAAGCAAGACTTCCCAACCCTTTCTAAAATAACCTAATAAAAAATAACCTATTTTTTTTTTGATACTGATAGTGCTGTATTTGCTCACCCATGCTACCAGGCAGCTAAAGAGGACAACAGGGAAGGGAGCCACAATATCTGCTCACAGACTTTGTGCATCAGCACTGTACCTTCAGTGGCAGAAAAGGTGGCAGGTTTGGCTCTTCTGCCTAGGAAATCAGTCACTGCATTTGTCCTCCCCAAAAGAGCCTTCCATAGTTACTTGACCTCAGATCTCACAAAATGTGTTGTTATTGTCTCTGACTATTACCAAGATCTCTTCCAGTTGTTATTATAATCCAGTTATTATTATCAAGATCTTCTTCAGTTATTTTCTCGTTTGTTTTGCTGCTAATTATCTAGAGTTTCTCTTTGGCTTTGCATTGGTACTTCCCGTGGTTTCCCCTGTAAGCAGCCTGGAGAGGATGTCAGCAATGTCTTTCAGATATGCCATACTTGCACACAAGGATCTTGCCATTGTCCTCTCAGGACTGGTAATATATTTTTGGGTAATACATTTTTCTCTTGTATTCAATGCTTTCCTCTTTAGAAATGTCATTGACAAGAGTGTCTAATATATTCTGTGCTAATATAAAGGAGAAAGGAAATAATTTTTTTGCACTTTTGTTCCCTGCAGAATTCCTGAGAGCAGCAGAGATGGTGGGCAGGTTACTAAAGAATAAAAGACAGGATCAAGATAAAGCAGCAGCCATTTTCCAGCCAGAGGAGCCTTCCAGCTTAGCTACAGACTAAAGGCAAGACATGATTCTACTAAATCCAGTATTAACTCATAATTACCTTACAGCAATGCTGATTCATCATCATGATACTGCTATAAATAGAATATCATCACTTCACATTTTCCAGTCTATTCTGAAATTAAGGAAGGTAGTCAAATTTGTGGTTCCACACAGTAAGACACAGGAATTGCTATTTACCACAGAAATGAATGCAGTGTTAGGAGTTAGTGCTGATATGAATTTCAGGAGACTTAATTTTCTCTTGTAATGATAATTTATGCACTTTCATTATATCTAGGTCAGTGCAGTTGTTTAATGTACGTGGAAAATTGACTACTGTGTATGTTATCCTACGATGAAAAAACAAATCTGCTGTGTAGTACTGAAGTCTATTCACTATTAAACCTCTACCCTTCAGGTAACTTTACAAACCACGATTGGCAAAACTTGCACAGAAAGCAGTGCCTCTTTTCCACTTCAATAATTTTAGTGAGGCCAAAAGACAGGCTTAAAAATCCATTTCTCAGGCAATTATAGGAATTTATTCAAGAAGGATATAAACGCAAATGTGAACTTTTGAAATATGTTCCATTCTGGAATTCCAGTGAAGGTCTCTGAGGTCCATGTACTTTGCATTTGTAGTAAAATATTAGTCTCTTATTTGTTACAGTCTCTTGTTTTCAGGGTGAAATAAGGTCCTTATTTCTAGAGGAAAAGCTGGTGTACCACAGGTGCAGTAGCTTCTGGTAAGTCCACTTCACTCATGCAGATGCATTTTGAAAGGTGAATCAGATTGAGATTGGGTCTGCAAGTGATTTGGACACCCGTGGGGTTGCAGGTTCTGTTTTGTCCTCAGCTAAGCTGTTGCATGGCTGGTGATGATACACTGGTGACAGCATAAACCAATGAGTGTGTACAAGAAATACAGTATTCCCTCAAAAAAAAAAGGATTTTTCCAGAGTTACTGCAGCTTCCTTGGAAATCTGACTCAAGTAATTCTCCAGGATCTTAGTAACACCAGTGTGATTTAAAGGCCACCTCAAAGGTTTTGTTGTTCCAGGACCAATTTGATCCTGAACCCTCTAGATCTTTCAGAGAACTGCAGAGCTGGAAATCCATTTAAACTTTTCATTTGGAATAGCAGTGCTCAGTTGAGCTAACATCAAAGTAAACTGGCAAATGAGCTATGCATTTGTTTGCAGTGCTCTCTCAGGTTTGCCACTCAGGGAGGCCTGGCTCAGCAGGCTCCTAAAGCTGCTGCTCTGCTATACTGTGCTGAATATAATTTAAATATATTGTGCTTTTAGGTCCTCCTCATTCTCCTGTTCCCAAAAGGTGCGATTGCTGGTGGAAAAATGTTCCAAAACTGGTATTTTTGAAGGTGACTTGAGACTTAAAAGCTCTTCATTGTTAAACTGCTGGACAGCTTGCTTCTCTAAGGAAGTCAGCAGAGAGTAGTGCTATAGAATAAATAGCAGCTCAGCATAACCATTGCATGAAATAGATGGAGAAATGCTTAGGCATGTCAGTAATAAAATCCTACAACCCAAACTGGAAATCAGTAGAAGCAATGGTAAACGTGTAGTAAATTTCTGATGAATGACATGAACTAGTTGTGTAGTTGGTGTAATAAATTAGCCAGACTGTGTGGAGAGAGTTTAAAACAAACCAAGGAAAAAAAAGAGTTAGAAAGAGGGTCCAGTTTGGTTTTAGTCCATAATGTAGGGAAATTGTGCATGACTTTACAGAAGGCCAGAGTTCATCTCTGTGGTCCTTGTATTCCATAGAGTCTGAGCCAGAAGATGCACTGAGGAGAAACTTCTTCTGCATTACTGTCCATCTTCTAAGTAACCACCTGCAGATGCAGCTCAAAGCAGGTGGTTACAAAGATGTGCTCAATCCAAAAATTCATTTGAAAGTTTTACAGTGTCTCAACTGCTGGTCAAGCAGCATTATGTATTTTAATTACATTCAGAATTTCAAGGGCAGCTAGCTGTGGAAGCCAGACTAGGTTTTTTTTTCCTCTTTAGGGAATTAATAATTGGAAGATATGTTCATTTGTAAAAACTCAAACTGTGCAGAAGTCACATTACATTGCAGTACCTCTTAGCCTCAGGATTCCAAAGGAGTTCAGGAATGGACAATGGAAGTGGAAAAGTGCATTGTCTCCTCTTTGTTTACTAAAAAAACCTGCAGATATTTATCCTAGAGAAGAAATGTGGCTGTTTATCATAAATAAAATGACTGGCTTGGATTGCTGTTGAACCTTAAATACTTTGAGAACTTTTCATCAACAGTGGTTTCTTCTCCCTTACCTCATACCTGTTCTGTTTCAAAAGAGCTTGATCAGACCTGAATTGTTTATCACTATCCCAACGTGACAGGGCTGTTAATAAAGTATTGGAATATATGCTAAAAGAAGCATATGGCTTTGCAAATCACGGAGGAATACATTTAGTAATAGAATTTTATTTTGAGATTGCTCATTAATTCTTTAAATCAGCTTATGGTTACAAGTATTTGCTTAAGTTTATGCAACATAAAATGCATACAACTACAGCTCAAATTATTTCTTATGAATAATGTATTTAACAAATATAGGTCTTTAATGTGTTTGCTGTTGATTTTAGTCTGTGCATATTTTTAATGTCTGAGCTCTTTTTTTTAAAGTTGTTTACTCACTTAGGTTAGAAGTAGGATTTTACATATCTCCAAGTATTTACTATGCAATATTTAATGGTTATTATTTATAGCTTGAGGTTCTCTTTTGCTCTCCTTGAAAGTCTCTGAGATTCCACCCCTAATGGCCTCCTGGAACATTTGCTGTGCTTGTGTGTACTGTGCAGGTAATGGAAAGAGAGATGTAAACTGATGAAAAACATTTCTCTGCTTCTTTTGCAAATATTAATTCATGCAATGGTTCTGCTATCACCTAATAAGCTCTTCTGCATTCCTCCTATGACAATGCACATGTCCAAATATGAGTAAGGAATGGTTTGCATAGATTGGCATCATTCAGATTAAAGAAGTGGAACAAACCATGAGAAACATTCCAGGGGGAAATATTTTTTACTGCGAAGTTATATTTTTCTGAAACAGGAATGCTTCTTTCAATTCAGTTTCTGCAAAACTGCTGGAAATGCTGCTATTTCTGGAGTCCTGGAGCAGCCCTCCTCACCCAGGCTCTCATGTTGGCCTTTTTGAGATGAGATGGACTCAGGTACTTGTTTCTTCTAACTGATCTTAGTTAATTTGCAGTAGCTGAAGCTTCTTCTTCTCACTCAAAACCTTACTCATCATTCAGTTGCCCAGAGTCTTCCCTGGAGAGATCTAGCTCAGAAAACAACAAACCTGTGACCTTGGGATGGCTGTTTACTGGCTCGTTGCTGTGCCTGGGTGGCAGGGTTTCAAAGGCAGCCCAGGTCTGCAGGTTGGATGGGCACCACCAGCTCGATGGCCTCTTCATCCTCCTGGTAAAGGAGAGTTGCCATCCCTGCAGCCCCTGGCCTGGTGTGAGAGCCCAGGGGCTGTCACAAAGTCAGGCTCACCCTGTGGAAGGCTTCAGAGCTTGCCAGGAGGTACTGGGGCAACCTGTGCTTGGGCATCTCAGAGGTAGGAGTAAGGGGAAAAGGGAGCAGCAGGCTTTGGCTGGAAAGAGAGGCTTCATGTGTTGTCCTCTTGCACCTGGGGGGTGTGTGTGTGAACGGTGCTGAAAAGGAGGCATCTTTACTGTTGTGTTTCTACCCATTTCAGCCAATGAGTGCTAAGCATTTGCTGTACAGGGGAAGGGGCAGNAGAGGGTCCAGTTTGGTTTTAGTCCATAATGTAGGGAAATTGTGCATGACTTTACAGAAGGCCAGAGTTCATCTCTGTGGTCCTTGTATTCCATAGAGTCTGAGCCAGAAGATGCACTGAGGAGAAACTTCTTCTGCATTACTGTCCATCTTCTAAGTAACCACCTGCAGATGCAGCTCAAAGCAGGTGGTTACAAAGATGTGCTCAATCCAAAAATTCATTTGAAAGTTTTACAGTGTCTCAACTGCTGGTCAAGCAGCATTATGTATTTTAATTACATTCAGAATTTCAAGGGCAGCTAGCTGTGGAAGCCAGACTAGGTTTTTTTTTCCTCTTTAGGGAATTAATAATTGGAAGATATGTTCATTTGTAAAAACTCAAACTGTGCAGAAGTCACATTACATTGCAGTACCTCTTAGCCTCAGGATTCCAAAGGAGTTCAGGAATGGACAATGGAAGTGGAAAAGTGCATTGTCTCCTCTTTGTTTACTAAAAAAACCTGCAGATATTTATCCTAGAGAAGAAATGTGGCTGTTTATCATAAATAAAATGACTGGCTTGGATTGCTGTTGAACCTTAAATACTTTGAGAACTTTTCATCAACAGTGGTTTCTTCTCCCTTACCTCATACCTGTTCTGTTTCAAAAGAGCTTGATCAGACCTGAATTGTTTATCACTATCCCAACGTGACAGGGCTGTTAATAAAGTATTGGAATATATGCTAAAAGAAGCATATGGCTTTGCAAATCACGGAGGAATACATTTAGTAATAGAATTTTATTTTGAGATTGCTCATTAATTCTTTAAATCAGCTTATGGTTACAAGTATTTGCTTAAGTTTATGCAACATAAAATGCATACAACTACAGCTCAAATTATTTCTTATGAATAATGTATTTAACAAATATAGGTCTTTAATGTGTTTGCTGTTGATTTTAGTCTGTGCATATTTTTAATGTCTGAGCTCTTTTTTTTAAAGTTGTTTACTCACTTAGGTTAGAAGTAGGATTTTACATATCTCCAAGTATTTACTATGCAATATTTAATGGTTATTATTTATAGCTTGAGGTTCTCTTTTGCTCTCCTTGAAAGTCTCTGAGATTCCACCCCTAATGGCCTCCTGGAACATTTGCTGTGCTTGTGTGTACTGTGCAGGTAATGGAAAGAGAGATGTAAACTGATGAAAAACATTTCTCTGCTTCTTTTGCAAATATTAATTCATGCAATGGTTCTGCTATCACCTAATAAGCTCTTCTGCATTCCTCCTATGACAATGCACATGTCCAAATATGAGTAAGGAATGGTTTGCATAGATTGGCATCATTCAGATTAAAGAAGTGGAACAAACCATGAGAAACATTCCAGGGGGAAATATTTTTTACTGCGAAGTTATATTTTTCTGAAACAGGAATGCTTCTTTCAATTCAGTTTCTGCAAAACTGCTGGAAATGCTGCTATTTCTGGAGTCCTGGAGCAGCCCTCCTCACCCAGGCTCTCATGTTGGCCTTTTTGAGATGAGATGGACTCAGGTACTTGTTTCTTCTAACTGATCTTAGTTAATTTGCAGTAGCTGAAGCTTCTTCTTCTCACTCAAAACCTTACTCATCATTCAGTTGCCCAGAGTCTTCCCTGGAGAGATCTAGCTCAGAAAACAACAAACCTGTGACCTTGGGATGGCTGTTTACTGGCTCGTTGCTGTGCCTGGGTGGCAGGGTTTCAAAGGCAGCCCAGGTCTGCAGGTTGGATGGGCACCACCAGCTCGATGGCCTCTTCATCCTCCTGGTAAAGGAGAGTTGCCATCCCTGCAGCCCCTGGCCTGGTGTGAGAGCCCAGGGGCTGTCACAAAGTCAGGCTCACCCTGTGGAAGGCTTCAGAGCTTGCCAGGAGGTACTGGGGCAACCTGTGCTTGGGCATCTCAGAGGTAGGAGTAAGGGGAAAAGGGAGCAGCAGGCTTTGGCTGGAAAGAGAGGCTTCATGTGTTGTCCTCTTGCACCTGGGGGGTGTGTGTGTGAACGGTGCTGAAAAGGAGGCATCTTTACTGTTGTGTTTCTACCCATTTCAGCCAATGAGTGCTAAGCATTTGCTGTACAGGGGAAGGGGCAGCAATTAATAGAGCCTGGGCTTTGTCCTGTCCCTCTGGTCTCTGAGAAAAATGTCTGGTGATTCAGTTTCCACAGAGCAGTGCCCATCATCCTCCTGGAGGAGACTTAGTTGCCAGGACAACTATTGCCAAGACAGACTCTTTTTTCCTTGGGAATGATTTCGATGTGTTATTTCTGTCCAAACCATCTCCTGTGTCTATTGTTAGACCCATGTGAGAAGCTGCTGGAGTTTTATCTCCAGGTGGAAATTCAGAATAAGTAGGGCCACTCTGTTCCCTTTGAAATTGCTTGTGGTTTTTATATCACCTGAAAGATTGTCTTGGCTTCACTTTGTTAATGGTATGTATGCAACAGTTGAGAATACCTGTTGGGACAGACGTTCTTAAAGTTTATGATTCAAAACTTTACTATTCCTGTATTAGTTTTGCATTTTTCATATGAAATACTTTTGGTTTGAGTGAAAAATATTTTTGATTATTGGATAATATTGGATAATATTCAACTGAATTGATGTTATCTAATTAAATGGATAAGCTACTCTTCTGAGAAATAAAAAGCAAACAAATTTAACACGGTTCTTGTTGTCCACCAGAGGTCACTTACAGGCCACTTTATTCATGATTAGCTGTGCTTTCCCTTTGCTTAGAATATTTTCTAGAATTACTAAGATTAAGAAAGTAAAAATCCTACTCAAATGTAAGAAAAATAATGCAAAAGTATAGGGACTCCATTGATCCTGCACTCTCAGTAGGTATCCTTAGTGACTACACCACACTCCACAGGCTTTGCTGTGCATATTGAAGAATTTTCAGTGTGAGCAGACTCCCCTCTGTTACTAAATTATGTGGGGTTCTGAGGTGGATTATTATCCTCTCAATCTGCAGAAAATGTTTCTCCATGTGCACTTCAACTGAAAAGCAAAATGTGTTTATAGTTTCTGATCCTTCAACTGTATGTTGTATGTTCCATGCTCGTGGTGGCCTTTGCTTCACAAAGATTCGTCACAACATGAAGAAAACCCTGGACAAGTCTTTACTTGGCCAATCAGTTGTCAGATGTGAACAGCTCATTCAATTCTGGCAAAAGATGCTGCTCTTCATCTCCTGTTGCTACTGGAGTGAAAAGGTGGAAATGAGACGTGGCGTTTCATGAGCTCTTAGCATCAAAAAAGGCCTGTGTTTGAAGCACTCTGGTCAGAAAAGAACCCCCTTCTGCTCATGATTCATTTAAAGCAGATGAAAAAAGAAGCAAAGGAAAAGAGAAGGCTCCTGTTCCTCCAAGATGAATGAAGGTCAGAAACCTCCCATTAGTCTAGAGAGCCCATTAGCCCAATAGTCAGATGATGTGCTCTGAACTTTCTATGAATGGCATTTATTTTTGTCTTGCTACTTTCTGATGGAGAGATTTAATCACTTACTGCACAGAGGAATATCCCACTGAACAGTGTGGCACCACACACCCAGGTGAGCATCACAATACTTTCTGTTTGATTCATTTCAGTAAATATCAAGGTGTTAACTGTGGCTTTATCATGAAACACTGTATTTTATCTTTATTTGTGTATATGATGGAGCAGGGAAAAAAAAGGTGAAATCCTCTGTCTCTCTAGATTCCTCATTCTTCTGATATTGGGATAGGATTGTAGCTGCTCTCAAGTATAAAGGTGTAACTATGTATTGATTTTACACTGTGCTTAGATTTCTAGTTGCATTAAGCAATTAATTATTCACAGAAGTCAAACAGAAAGCTGGTGACTGGTTAAAAACTTTTCTTGAGTGATGTCTGGTCCATACACAGATACATGACAAACGTGTAAGTTCCCTTAAATCTTTATGAAGGTGAAGACAAGATGTTTGACTTCAAACTTCTACCATGTAAATAAAGCAGAACAGCTGACTAGGGATGATGTAAATTCTCTTCTGTCTCACAAGCAGTTGATACATTTACCTTGGTCTTAATACACAGAGTGGACACAGGACATCCAATTTCTAATTTAATTTATTAATAATGAGGTTGACTCGGGGTACTATCCCAAATCATGAAGACTGCCAAGTGAAAAGAAATTGATTGAGATCTTCAGCTCTGCTCCATCCTTCTTACTGTGCAGAAGTACAGATGCATTGTAGGTTACAATGCAAGGGATAGAACACTGCTAATTCAGAAGGAAAAGATCCTTCAGAGGACAGGTTCCACTTCATATCTTTCTAAAAGCTCTAATTAAACTCACTGTAGGAGCACCTATTAAGAATGGTGCTCCACAATCCCTGTTTTCTGAAACAAGGTCATTTCTAGGGGTTTGTGCTTCAGAAGTCTTTAATCCTGACTCCAGCTGTCTCCATGAAAAGTTTGAAATACTTTGTAAACTTCAGGTTTGGGGATAAGAGCACTCTTTTGGTCTGACATCAAAGTGAATCGATGAGCTAGCTGTGCATTTCTATCCACTGCTTTAGCCATATATTCTTTTGCAAGTGTCTAGAAGCTGTCACCCTGCTATACTGTGATGAAAATAATTGGATAGAGCTCCCACTTCTGTTATTCCCATATGATACTGCTGCTAGTGAAGAATACTCAAAACTGATGGCTCCAAAAGCAACTTTGAAACTTCAAAAGCCAAGTGTTCTCACGTGCTGAGCCACTTGCTTCTCCAAGGAAATCTGCACAGAGCTGCACAATATATCAAAGAGCAGCCAAACATGAGACCATTCCCCCAAATTAATGATATGCAGAAAGAAGGAACATGCAGAGACCTGAATAATGAGGAACTCGGTCATCAAATTGGGAATCAGGAGAACCAACTAATTCTGGAGGAAGAGAAAGCCATATAGAAATAAGGAAATAAAAAAAAATGAAATTACCACTCCAGTGAAGACACACATTTAATAATTAGTGACTGCTAAGACACCTGCCCTGATGGTTGTTCTTGGTCACTTGATGCAGGAATTTGCACTAGTCCTGTGGGTTTGGATACTCTATATAAATATGCTGTGTTTGCCACAGCTTACTTGAATTTGTACTGTGCAAGAAACTATGTTCTAGCAAGATGGTGTCCTGACCTGGTGAGGGTCATTGTTGAGAGTCCTGCCTGCTTCATACTTCTGCTTTTGCAGGCAAGCAACCTTCAGGGAAGTTCAACACATTAAACAAATGAGAGGTTTTTGTGGGTTAAAAGGTTACAAGATAAGTCCTGAATGCCATGTGGTGACAGCATATAGATACCACATTTGGTCCTTGGCCAAAATAGCAAAGGTCAGTGTGGCAATTGCAGCTTCCTATTAAAAAAAAAAAAAAAAAGAAAAAAAAAAAGAAAACAATCTCAGATCTCTAATTCAAAATCTCTCTTTAATTATTTTGGCTTTAGAATGTTTTATCAAATCATGGCTGACAAATATCACTGCTCTGAAATGATGCTTTCAGTAATTTTTACTGAGACTAAATGTATTCTATGTCCCGAACAGGAAAAATCCAGAGGCAGCCTACAGCATCTCTAGCTGAGGCCACCACTTCAGACAGCCCCAGAAATAGGTTCTTGTGAACAAAATCACTCCTGACATTACTGCATGGATGAAGTTTGAATTGTGTTTTGCAGCTGGAGATGCCTAGCAGACCTTCCTCTGGGTAAGGAAGTATTCTGCAAGCAGAATTGCCCTAGATGTCTCTTCCTCAGCATTACATTTTATGGCATTAATTTTACAGACCTACCTGTGTCGATATCTCACACATTATTCTTGCTACTGCACTTTTCACACCCACACAATGATAGCACAGACAGCTGGACAGTGCAAGATCTACTTAGAAGTTCGTTCTAATCTCCAACTGTACCACTATCACTGTAGGAAGATTAGTAAGTGATTTACTTAAAAGTTCAAAGACATATTCCTTCACCTCATGTTGTTTTTCCAAACCCACATCCTATTTTTAAACATAAATGGGTATGTCTGTGTTGGCCAAGTTTTTTTCGGGAATAATTCAGAGTACATTGCAGGACAGGCAGACACTGCAGTCAGCCAAACCAAAAATACCCTTCACTCTCCCAGGTTATTCAAAAACCACTGAATCCATTGACTGAATAAAGGGAGAAAGACCTTACAGTCAAAACTTTCAGTGCTTGCAGTTGTTCTGATTTGTTTTTCCCCAGTTGTTAATTTGTACTGTAACGGAGCCAATGTCTGTCCAAGGCCAGGCAAAGACCAAAGGGCTCACTCCCAGAATGTCATATGCAGTACCTGTAAATAAGGGTAGCAGGACTGAGGTAGGTGATCAGTAGGATTATGCAAGACAGAGATAAGACAGTAAGCAACCTCTTCCCAAAATGAAGCATGAAATTACAGCTTTTAGCAGAAATGTAGAGGATTTGTTTGTTTTGGGGTTTTTTCCTCTTGGCAGGCTCATAGTCATGGTAAAAATCCAGCAGGTCTCTGTTCCATTTCTCTCCTGCTTTCTGTAGTGCTGGCTGTCAGGGAAGCCAGGGGTGTGGTAAGAGTTTCACTGTGTACTGATCAAGTGAAGCTGTTGGTAAGTAAAGATCTTTTTTTTGATCAGTGAGGCCAGATGCAGACACGTTGGGTAGAAAGGACTTCTGCAGGCTGCCCTGCTGGAGCACAGCAAGCTGAGGATGACTAAATCTGTCAGCTTAGCTGCATTCTGGCCCTGAGTATTCCTGTCTAGCTGCCAGCTGCTTGGGAGGAGCAGTTTCCCCAGTACTTGAATTCCATAGGGCTGTCCTGAACTGTCAGACTTGGGGTTTGGGGCTAGTGGCTCAGAACTGGCACCTCAAAGGCAAGGTCTGGAACAAGGACTTTCTGCTGCCTCTTCCAGGACCCCTCCCCTGCATGTCCTAAAGCACTTTTTATGGAAGAACAAAGGGATTACATGGGCTCTATTAATAAGACCTGCAGAATTAGCTACCTCTGAAATAGACACATTTCATAGCATCTTTCAAGGCCTAATCCTCAACTCTGCTGAGAAAGTCAACAACAGTGGGACCTGAGGACTGGCATTACATCCACACTAGGCATGATTCTCCCAGTGTGAATCTCTGTCTTCTCTAAATAGAAATATGGATTGCAAAACTTGCTTTTTATATTTCATCTCCCTAAGATTTGCTCCATTTTTGGTGAGAAATTTGGAACAGTTTGCTTTTTTATCTGATGCACTGTAGGTGCAAATTATCATTAGTCTCTCTGGGAAGTTATTTCCCTGCTAGGAAATCCTGCCACCAATTTGCCAAAGATAAAGGAGCACTTCAGCTCTCTTAGAATAAATTACTGGAGTGGTCAACTTGGAAAACTTTGGAGTTAAATTGACCTTGGGTCCTGGCAGGCAAGATGAGCAAAGATTTGCTTTGAGTTTCAGTCTCTGTAGGAAGTGGACTTCTCTGAGATCTTCAAATTTATTTTTATTTTACTTTTTTTATCATTGTGACATTATTCTGAGTTTTGCCTTTCATCAACAATGAATGAACAATGTCAGCTTCCCTAGCATTGGATAATTAACACAGCACAAAAATTTGGCAGAAGGAAATCCTTAGAGGTTTATTAAGAACTGGCTTGAGTCCATGAGTCTGGATAAGAAATATAAACCAGATTCCAGTTTTGTTATACTAGGTAGCTAAATACCTTTTTTTTATTTTATTTTTTTTTTAATTTCTGTGTGCCATTGCCCCAGATTTTGATGTGAACCTAATGGAGAAAGCAGAAAGAAGTATATAGAAAGGTGGTGCTTCTTAAACTCTGTTATTTATCCTAATTATAGTGTTCTCACAGTAATATAGTAGTGATTATACTTTGTGTTGTACTTGATCAGATAAAACATGACGGGAAGCTGCTCTTTGTGGGTGATCTTTTCTGAACCTTAAATTAAAGATAAATACTTGAGGTGACTAGCAAAATTCACACTGGATTTGATTTTCCATCTTTACCCTAATCTGTCAATTAACTGTTGCTTCCTTGAGCTTGTTTTTCATTTTTACTGGTGGAACTGGAAAAAAAAGTAAGACCAATTGACGTTAGTATGTGGTTCATTTACTATAGAAGTTTGTCATCTCATATTTGTGGTGACTTTGTTTGCTTGTTTATTTTTTGTTGTTTATTTCAGTTTTTAATTAAACACAGAATACACGGGACATGATTGCTTCAAATTTGACCCTTGTATTAAAAACAAGGAGAATTTCTCAGAACATCACACAGAGTTTTACCTCCAGATGTTACTGTCTGTTGCTGTTCTTCTGCTCACAGAGGGCAGCAAAGTATTGCAGATCTGGGATCCAAGGGGACTTCAGCTCTGAGGTGTGATACTGAGGAAGAAATGTAGTATATTAATGTACCAGGAGGCAAACAGATCGTTACTACTTAAATACCCTTCAGCTTTTTGTCCTTTAAGCTAAGGATGTTTGCTAGTAGTGGAGATACTATCAAAAGGAGCTTAATCACTCTAAGCTTTGACAGCAATCCTGGTAACTGTGAGAAGCAGAGTCCCAGCAGAAACACACTAACTGGAGAATTCAGGATCCATTCAAGGTGGGGCAAAAAGAGATGCTTTAAATTTAGTCGTACAATGAACAAAACATTGCAATGGATTTGCAGCACAGTGAAAGAACTGTTGCTGTATTGGGTGTTTTAATTATACTTTGAGATTTTCAGATTCTTATCAGCTTGGTTGTTTCTTTCCTGGCTCCCATATATAAGAATACAATCAGAGGCTGGATGAAATGGTTCAGACACTGTCTGCTGTTCTTAGTCTTTTGTCTGAAGACAGGAGAATTTTTCCTAGGTAATGTAGGCCACTTTTTCCTAGGCAACCCTGTAGAATTATGTGAAAGGAGAAATTTATTAAATGACTCCACTTGACTTGTCACAGGTCTGTGGACTTCACAATGATTCCTCTTCATCCTGTCACTGCCATGGTAATTTGGCTTTCACTGTTGATGGTACCAAGTTCACTTAACACAGATAAATCTGAAGAGAGAATTTATTCCTGCTCAGTAGTTCAGTGCACTGTGACTTATCAAGCAGAGATGGAAGAGTTGGTCCCAAAACTAAAAAAGGTTTTGGCTATTTAGCAAAATACTGTAATTTTTACACTTCTTATCCCCCCCTTTAGTCTTGTTTCGTACCTCCTTCATGCTTTCATTTTGTCTTTCTACTTCCACTTTCTTCTGCACCATTAACCTTTCATAGGCTCTGCATAATTTCAGGAAGCTGAAATTGCTTTCTGCATTTATAATGCTACTCTAGAGACTTGGGTTTTAATAAATAAAAAAATAAAACACAATTTCACAGCAGCCTGTAAAACAGATATATAATGAGATTTTTAATCTGGTTATACCATTTGTACTCTGAATCACTTACAGAGTTTCCTACAATAGCCTGCTAAATTATTATTGCTTTTTCTTTCCAGGGGCCAGCTCTCCAAATAAGAAATCATGCATGCTGGAGTGGGCTACTAATCTGAGGGTCATAACTCATTTGCTTCATATTCACTAAGTCCCAACAACAGAATTCCTCCCAGGTATCATTTGTCAGCTGACTCTCTTCACTGCTGCAAACAGCCCATAGATGAGCAAGTGCTTTATGGCCTGGGGTAGCACTAAGTCCCCTGCTCTCCCAAGCTGCCAAATCATAGTTTCTGTCCAAACACTCAATAAGTACATATGGAATTGTATACTTTCTTACCATATCCTGGCTGTGTAATCACCTCTGAATTAGTTAACTGCCTTTCAAGCTCCAAGCAAACTCCCATCCTTATCAATATCACCTGATGTATAAAAAAAAGACAACATTAATTATTATTATATCAAATTTAATTAGCTTACATTGACACTCTGGATATTTTCTGGTCCACATACCCTCCTGTGCCCTCTGCAATTTCATGGTTGAAATAAGTGATGCCAGCACTATCTGTTGTAACAAACTCCTTCAGAGGTCTCCTTAATCTAGGTGATCCTGCTCAGGCAGGGGGGTTGGACTAGATGATCTTCTAGGTCCCTTCCAGCCCCTAATATCTGTGATTCTGTGATTCTGTGATTCTGTAATCTTATGATTTATCTCATTTTCTAGACCATATAGTGTTACGTATGACTGGATTACAGCTGAACTGTATTGGCTTTCTGGTTTTAAAACATGTGTCCCTCTGCAATAACATGAGACAGCATTTATTTCATTAGATTTTCAGGGCCATAAGTAGATGTAGGAAGGATTTTTATTTTATCAAAGTAATGCATTTCCTAGAAAATTAAGCTTTCCACAGGAAAAGTTCTGTTTTCCTGGGATGTTTTTATTTTCTTAGTTAGGGGAGAAGGAGGGAAGGAGACAGTGTTTGGCACACTCTCTAAGCACTAAGAAAACACATTTAAGCTATTTTATTTTAGAGGAAACACTAGGAGAAGGATTGAAATGCCTACAGAGTTTCCCTGGAAGAAAGAGAAGCTTTCATTTCTTCCAGAAATGAGAGCTCTAGGAATAAAAGGAGACTGAGGACCATAGAAAAGTGGAGCATGGAAGTAAAAAATAAATGTCTTATGTTTCTATAATCTGGTTTTCAACCTTTTAGTATATTTAAAAAAACAACAACAAAAAACTTTCATTAATGTCCAGTATTCTTGTAATATCATTTGTGGAAAGGTGTGATTTCCAGAAGTACCAGGAGCAGAAAGATAAATGATCTGTTACATAAGAGATTAGTTGATCAACGGGGGGGGGGGAGATCTGGAATGAGTCATTGGTTTATTGTTGTCTGTGAGTGAAATAACAAACCAACCCTCTATGTCATATAAACAGCTGCTTTTTTTTTTTTTTTCCTTTCATACTTTGCCTGTTATTCCTGAACTTACTGTTCATGTGAGGTTTTTTTTAGTTCCATTCATTAAAATGTTTACATATGTGGTTTTCCTTCGAGAACTGGACTTTGGCAGCCCTGAAGATTCACAGCCAACCCAAATATTCATCCTGCTTGGGGATGAGGCTCTCCCAGTGGGAAAAATTTCCACAGAACCAATCTGCACTATACTTTCTGCTCTGGAAACCAAAGGGCTCTCTCACATGCCATCAGGTTACAGGAAAGTGAAGCATCTGAGAGAGCTGTTGTGTAGTCATTTTCATCTGAGTTGCTAAAGGACATGCTTAACTCCTGGTTGTAGTAACCAGTGACCCAAAGAGACAACTACCTGCTCTGGAAATGCAATGACAGGTTTTGGAAGCTGAACTCAATAGATACAAAAAGGTGAGGTCTAATCATTAATGATGTTTCTTTTTGGTCTGGTAAAATGATGGACAGTGCTGGAGAAGGGACTGAAAACAGAAGGTTGAAACAACTACTGCCAATTGCAGATGTTGGAAGAGCCAA
>VYZU01062574.1:0-20486 GCA_013401355.1 Ceyx cyanopectus | reverse complement strand
CCCCCCCCCCCCAAAAAAAAAAAATAATAAAAAAACCCCAATGATTTCCCATCAGAATTAACATTTTTTTTAATGTTGAGGCAACCCACAGGCTTGTTGTCATCTCTGTCCACCAAAAGAAATGTGAACATCGTGCTTTATTCTCAACTAACCAACAGCTACGTGCAAAAGATGTGCAGAAGGGCAGGAGATGCTGACATTTGAAACACAAGGTGTGCCACAGAGCAACCCAACGCCTTAGGCAGAGTCTGCTGCAGGTCATGTTAAATGAGCAACCTAAAGGTCACCCAGGAGATAAGAACTGAGCCTTGCATTTGCCTTTCTGAAGGATCTCTCACCTGAGGACACACACAGGGCTGTCGAGAGGCAGGAGAAGCACAGCAGTGAAAACTCAATGAAACAGTGCTGCTGGAAGACAGGAGGATACAGACACTGGGGCTGCTTTTAAGAAACCCTGGAAATGAAAGAGTGTGGGTTTTGCTGGTGGATGGACAGAGGTTGACATTTTATCTCCTTACCTCTGAAGTACAAGAGGCGTTTTGCTGGGAAGCACAGTCATACTAGGATAAGAGCATAGGATGCAAAAATCTGGTACTTCGAGATTAAAAAAACAGATTTTCTATATATAAACACATTAAAAAATTAATAAAGCTGGGCTAGGCTGCCTGCCTTGAGCAAGAGCATCTGACTGAACCAGGGACTCCCATTGCCACGCAAGGAGTGTTCCAGTAACAAGCTATCAAACAGCTCCAAAGTCACTTCCCCCTTATTTTCATTAAAAATTCTTTTGTGGACACCTCAGAAACCTCTTCAGTAGCATCCAAAGAAATATTTCAAGCAATCTTAACTGTACTAACACTGCACAGGGTCAGGATTTAGGTTTTCACATCTAAAAGACAACTTGAGCTGAATTCAAAGCAAAGGTGGGAAATAATAGTGAGCATTTAAGTGTCCTAGAAGTTCAAGTGCCACTTACTGAGAAAATCTGGTCCTCAGTAGGACCTGAATTCTAAGCATCAATAGAATTGAAGTCTGAATGTAGCACTGATACTTCTAAAATTACACTTCTGTCTTCTTTACACTTAGCTTTACCAATTATATCAGACTGACAAGACTCATATAGTACATTCATCTTTAAGCTGTGTTAAGCAACAACATATAAAGCTGTCAAAATTATTTCAGAGACCAAAAGAGGTCCAGAAAAACCATTAAAAAGCATTAAAACAACCAGCTGACTGGTAAGACTTCCATTGGCATTATTAATTTGGATTAGAACACACAGGTAACAAATGCCTTGGTGAAATGAGTAAACCAGAACATTTGTCAGCAATTTGATGAGTCCATTCCTTTTGAAATCAAGGCTAAAAGTCCTAATCCCTCGAGTCATTTTGAGACTATTTCTCATCAGCCAGAAGCTACCATGTAAATTGTGCCATTAAGAGATATTCTTAGGTTGCCATATATTTTTTTCCCCCGCAGGCAGAGACAGATAAAAAAGATTCCTTTTGAGATATGCTCTTCTTTTCATGGCAAATCATCCCCACTGAAGTCTCAGCTACAGAAACAGCCTTCCTTTGGTCCTGTGGGTCTTAACCCTTTGAACTTATTTTAAATATCTTTACATCAAGAAGCCTTGAGGTGGCTGCCTTGCTGAAATCACATGGTGAGATTGCTGGGCAGTTTGTGAGGAGAGAAGGTAGATAAGATGTTCACACAGAACAGTCCATGGCTGACAAACATGGTTGTGATTGAAAGTTTAAAAAAAAAAATAATCATGTAAAACTGAAATAACAGACTTCAAATATTTTTATGATCCTTTTTGCTTCAGTTACCTTGAAAAATCAGCTTCTGAGAGGTTTAATGGCCTTTGTCGTGGCTTAAATGAAATTTTATCAATGAATCAGAGACTGACCAAACAAGCCAACCCAACAACATGAACAAACCAACACAAACTCACCTCTCTATTCTGCTCTTATGCTACTGACATCCCTGAAATACTCATGTGCCAGCAGGAAGGTGGCCAGCCAGCCACACTGCCCAGGGAGCTGCAGTAGGCAGCAGGGACATCATCCTGACTGGACACTAGTGACTGCCATTCAGAAAAAAACCCAACAAAACATTATCAGAGAAATACAGTTGGAGAGGTGCATCTGGGCACTTTAGAAAGTCTTCACATCCACATCAATATTTAAAACCTTGTCGTCTTTCACAGGAATCAGCAGGAAAACCTGTTTTAAGCAGACTACAGACAGTCTGAGAAAGCAGCAATTAAAATCTGTTACCCACATCCTATCACTTCAGGGATTTCTTTTCCCCCCGCTCTCCACAAAACTAACAGCAATACAAGGTTTTGCCTTTGTGGTTTCACATTGCAGGGAACAAAGAGCAGCCTGTGGGTTGTCAGGATGATCACAGCAGTTGTGTCAGTCACAGGTATGGACTGAGGATGGGGTGAATTCATCTCATGTTGGGACAGTTTCAGACTTCCATATATGCAGGCACTCAACACAGTACTCACACTGAGTGCAAATAAATGGAAAACTTTAGAAACTCAACCACCTTCATCTTTTCTCCACGAGGCTGCCAAAGAAATTAAGGGCACGCGGTGTTGATAGTTTGATTAGCTGTGGCTACAGGAGCCTCTAATGACAAAACCCAGAGGATGAACAGGAAGAAGAAGAGCCAGCAGCACTGCAAACCATCACAAAGCACAAAGAAGACTGCTGACTACCACGCATTTAACCTGGAATTGACAGTTCAAGCCAAAGGACAGCCAGTTTAAATCACATCTGTTTGTGGGTACAACACAGGCTAAGCTCCCACTGCCCCAGCCCAGAGTGCTGTTGACACAGTGCTGCACCTCGAGTAATTCATGTGTGCTCCCGAGGGGCCAGGGGTTCTGAAAGACAGAGATGCTCTAGCACTGAGTGGGAATTAGCTGGTGCCTTACCAGGGAAACAGGCAAGAGTTGAAGCCATGCCCTTATGAAATATTTCCCTGCTTAATGTCCCTGCACTTGGCAGAGCTGGCTGATATCCTCCAAGAAATACTCTGTTCAAAAATGTCAATTGCTGAGCTGTTTGAACCTCTCCAATTTGACAAACTTTCCCTAAATCAATAGCAAATTTTGGAAGGATTTTAGTGAACATTTGCAGCTTTCTTCATCCTGATACTTTCATATTAATACAATGAGTGCAGTGTCCAAGAAAAAAAAAAAAAAAAGAATAAGATATTGATCCAACTGCTTTGAGACATAACTGATTATTAACAGCACCCAGTAAGAAATATGACCCTTTGGATCAGTGCACTGTAATTAAGGATATTAATCAAGTCCACGTGGTTTTTTTTGCACAGATTCGTGTCTTTGTTATGAATAGTAGCTTGGGATTCAAAAGGGTAATGAATACTGTAGCTAGGAATTGCCTATGGAAAAATACAGCCATCAATTATCAAGTGCTGTTAGGTTCAATCATTTTATGTTCTTCAAAAAAGCCTTTTTTTTTTGAAGACAACAAATGGTCAGCACAGGAACTGCAGTGGTGAAACACGAGGGGTGCTGGCAGCCAACAGCATTTCTAGAGTGGAACACGAGTTACTAGAAACTTTCACTAATTGCACATCAAACAGTAAAGCAACATCACACCAAAATCAAAGGCAAAGCTCCTTATTCCTTCAGAAAGCATCTCATGAACTCTGAAAGAAGTTCCACAGCAAAGCAGAAAGGATAATCACAGAATCAGCAGAAAGAATAAAGGTGATTTTTTTTTTGTTGTTCCCATGTTCCCTCCACAGGAAGCTTTTCTCACTGTTGTGATTTCTTAGCAGCTCACCTCAAATGTCAGAAAGTTCTTTCATACCTCAGTGTGTCCTGGTGCTTGTCACTTCCCTGCTTGCAAATAAACACCTTTGGACAAATCTTCATTGCATCACTTCTCCCATCAGCCTACCTTCCTAGACTTTAAAGTACATATAGTGTTCCATGTGAGAAAGAGAACCTAAGTATTAATCAACTGACTTCATACACTTAAGTGCTGGGCTTTATCCAGCCTATACTGTCCATCTGGAGTGAAAGTATTCCCAGCAGTACATTACTGCCCTTTATTCCTAATGTATTCTTAAGTTTTGTTGTGCAAGCATCAAGGGGACAAAGATGGAAGAGGAAGATCTTTGCAGAGCATTCTGCTTTCTAGTTTTCCCCCATACTGATGAATCTTTGTGCACAAAGCCCAGAGTAATAGTGTTTAAGTTATCAGACTAGCCAAGAAATTCTTTCCTGTGTAGCTTTTTTCTCACATTTTCATGCATCCATTAGAAAATCCCCTTCAGACTTCACCTGGAACACCAAGCATTACATGCAGTTTCTGTGCTTAAATCTCTGCAGATTTCAGGTAGATGGATGCTATGCAGACAGCTGCAGTATTCACTATTTGTAAGCTTTATCTCACCTTGCTTAATCAAAATAAATATTCCTTAATTTAGATGACCTCATTATAGTCTAATTTTCAACCAAAAAAAACCCAAAAAAACCAAATGAGATATCCAAAAATCTCTAGTTCAATATAGATCTTTACTACACATCCACAGCTGTCACCCTCAGTATCCTGCCTGATAACTTCAGATGAAACTTCTCAGCACTCTTTCTACTTGGCTACGTTTTTATGGACTCCCAATTAGTCTCGTGATAATTAAGAGTTACTTAATGTAGTTGTGTCTGAACCAATCTGAGATGCTGTATTAGAGCACATTCTGGTACAAGCTGAAATTGGATTCTTTTGTGAACTTCTTCAATTGCAGTTAGATATCCAGAGTATACAGCTCATACACTAGAGCATCCAGAAGTAACACACAAAGTACTCTGAAAAGTTGCAGAATATCTTCCTGTAGGGCTGTCAGTTACCACCACTTTGAAAACACTAATCAATTTACATATTAATCTCCACAAAGAAGAAAGTGGGTCTTTCTGAATAGTAACATGAACACTAAAAGCAACATTATAGAATCAGAGAATGGTTAGGGCTGGAAGGGACCTCCAAAGGGCATCTAGTGCAGCCCCCTGCAGGGAGCAGGGACACCCTCAACTAGCCCAGGCTGCTCAGAGCCTTGGCCAACCTCCCCTGCAATAGCTCCAGGGATGGGGCCTCAACCACCTCCCTGGGGAGCCTGTGCCACTGAGCCACCACCCTCAAGGGAAACAACTTCTTCCTGAGATCCAGTCTCAATCTCCTCTGCTCTCATTTAAACCCATTCCCCCTCATCCTTTCACTGCAGGCCCTTGGAAACAGCCCCTCTCCAGCCTTCCTGGAGCCCCTTCAGGCACTGGCAGGTGCTCTAAGGTCTCCCCAGAGCCTTCTCTTCTCCAGGCTGAACAACCCCAGCTCCTTCAGCCTGTCCCCACAGCAGAGCTGTTCCAGCCTCTGAGCATCTTTGTGTCTCCTCTGGCCCTGCTCCACCAGCTCCATGTCTCTCCTGTGCTGAGGGCTCCAGAACTGGCTGCAATACTCCAGGGGAGGTCTGAGCAGAGCAGAGTGTCAAAAGCCTTGCAGAAGTCCAGATAAATCACATCTACAGGTCACCCTTTGTCCACGGATGCAGTCACCTTATCATAGAAAGCCACTAGCTTGGTCAGGCAGGACCTGCCCTTGCTGAAGCCATGTTGGCTCCTTCATCACCCCACTGCCTTCTGTTTGCCCTGTTAGACCCTCTAGGAGAATCTGCTCCATGATCTTCCCAGGCACAGAGATGAGTGGGTGATACAGGGTGAGAGTTTTCAGGGTCCTCCTTCCTACCCTTGTTAACAATGGGTGTGACATGTCCCTTCTTCCAGTGCCCAGGAAGAATGTCTTGGCCCTCCTGACCTCATCCCTACACAACTGGGCAGCATCCCTATCCTCTTCCCAGGATATATGTCCTTGCTTCCACTGCTTATGAAGCTCCTTCTTGCTTTTTAGTTTGACCAGTAGGTCTTGGCTCAGCCACACTGGTCTCTTCCCTTTCTTGCTTGATTTCTTACACCTGGGGATCAAGATCTCTTGCAGTTGCTGGAGAGTGTCCTTAAAAATCTGCCAGCTCTGTTCTGCCCCCTTGTCTCTGAGGACTGCTTCCCAGGAGAAACAGGAGAAACTATCACAAGCATGGCTCAGGGCATTGATTCTGCAATACATACATTCTTCAAAAGAAGAAAATGAGTAATTTGGATAAATCACAGCATAAGATGACTAACTCCCACTGCATGATGAAATTTGGTAGTGTGTTGGGATGTTATTACATTAGCATTCATTTTGGGAACATGATACTTAACAGCATCATGTTGGGAACATGCTCAGGAGGAGAGGACTACAAGTGAGCCATGTTTTTTTTCTAGTTCAACAAGCTCATTTTAACCAAATCCACAATCCCGGGAAGAATATGTGCAATAAGTCTTGTGCCATCCCAGTGATGTCACATTTAACACAATATTTGGCATGCTTACCTCATTTATATACTTTCACTAGCAGGGATTCACTTCCTTCTGTGAAACTCCTACAAAAGTCTGGATCTTACTGTTCAGACAGGGATTGTCCATACCAATTAACTGAAGCATGAAATATCTGTGCATTGCTTTGAAAGTCCTTTTCATACACAGTACTGTTTGAAAGAGAGGCTTCAGAAAAATCACATTATACAGGGCAAAAGGCAAGAGGAAAGGTTCTCCTTGGTTACTCTTCTCTTTCCCATCTCCTTGTTCCCTATGTTCCCTAGACATAATTAATCTAACGACCAATTAGGCCCTTTGTAACCTTCCTTTGAACTAATTAGGATTTTTTGAACCTGCCTGTACATTTGTTACCTTATCACTGACTCAAGACATCATCCTTTCTTTTCTTCCTCTGGATGTGTGCCCAACTGTTCCCCAGCCATAAAGGAATGCCTAAAATAAAGAACACATGCTGCCTTCTTGCATACATATTCATAGCTCTCTTCGTGCTAATATCCCACAAAAGCTAGGCATAAAATTACTGCCCTAGCAAGAAAAAGGGGGTGAAACCTCCCCATGAAACATATCTGCAAGGGATTCAGAACTTTCACTAGTTCACAAAGGTTCCCATCTCACATCTCCTGCCAAATCCTCACTCTGGGTTTTGCTCTTGCTCCCTTAGATGCCACACAGGGTGCAGCAAATCTCCAAAACTCTAGTAAGGTGCAGATCTTGAACTTTAGTGAGCTTTCAGCAAAAAATGTATTCAACCACAACCTACAGATCTCAGACGCAAGTCTAAACCACAATTGTCTGCAATTAAAGCACCCAGGGGAGAGGTTTCATAAACCACAGTAAGAGGGGTCACCCAGGAACAGATCCAGGGGGGTCTTGAGTGTCTCCAGAGCAGGAGACTCCACAACCTCCCTGGGCAGCCCCTGCCAGGCTCTGCCACCCTCACTGGGAACAAGTTTTTCCTTCCTTTCCCCTCACTAGGTCCCAGCAATTATTCACAATGAATCTTGCCTGTAGCTGTGCTCTCACCTCCAACAACTTATGCCAGCATTTATGCTTAACTAATCCAAGGCCATTTGCCTCCTGTTTGCCCCAGTAGCTTTGGGGTTTACATCTTACCCTAGTTATGTGCTTACATTTCCTTTACAGAAAAAGAGCTGCTTTGTCTTGGTTGAACAACAGAAACTGAGCAAAAGAGCAAACAGAGAAATGATTCAGCAGATAAATTAACCATTAACATCAGCAATACTAAATCTATATGAGCTTCCCAAAACAGTTTTAATGCCTGGAGGCTTTGCCATGAGAGCAGCAGCAATGATACACCATAATTGTTGTTTCTGAAAGTCTCCAGATCTGATTATTGGCACTAAAAGTATCACCATATTTTACTAAACTGAATTAGCGAGCTGTTCTTGCTGGAAGCAGCAAAGTGCTAATAGCTGGTCGTTAAGACACCCACCACACTAAATACCAGGGTTTTCACAGACAGTAACTAGCTCTGCTGCTGGTAAACACTGTTCTTTGTCTGCAGCATACAGCAATTTGCAAAGGAAAACTGTTGATTATAAAATTGCCTAAAGGAATGCTTAGCAGAACACCAGCATTTTAATTAAAAATAAAAAATAAAATAAAATAAAATAAAATAAATATATATATTATGTATGTGGTTCAACTTTTCCATTCCTTTAAAATAGTCAATATTGGTGGCCCTCCAGCAAGCAGCTGTATCTCAGCCACAATAGAAATGAATAGTTTTAAGTTACTGAGAAAACAAAAACTGTAACTATAATTTCCTAAGATCCAAAAAGACACATTCTCTTGGTAAACATGCCTACTAGGTCAGAATCCCACAGTTTTGGCTTCCAGAATTATAAGGTTCCTGTGCTCAAAGAAATTTCTTAGCAAAACTGATTTGACCTAAAGGAACAGAAGCAAAATTACAGTCTGGATATATAAGGAAAAAAAATTTCCTGGTATGTTTTCAGCACAAAAGAGTAACTTTGACTTCTCAGTGAAACTTCCTTTCTCCTCATAGTGAACCTCACCAAAGTGCACAGAGAAAGTGAGATGAAAACTGTTCTTTACCAATCACATTTCAGGGTTCATAAAGCACCATCACCTTCAATCTTTTCTAAAGAGTTTTGAATGAAGAGCCACGGTTTATTTTTTTGTATTGTTATTTATGTCAATATGCAGAGATAAACTTCATACTGCTGAACCATTCCCACAGCATAAAGTACTCAAAGAAACTAGAGATTAAAGAGAATGTACTTTTGTACTAACTATTGAGTTTGAGGTATTAGTTTTACCTGGTTTGCATCATATTAAAGCCAAAATACTTCTAATTTTCAGAAAAGAATGTGAGAGTGACCCCAATCCCCAAAGTGCCAAGGTCAAGGCCATTACATAAAATGAATTTAAAGAAATCAATATTAATCCAACAAAAGCAGTCTGTTCCATATTTCCCAACAAACTCAACCCACATTTCCTTTGGACAGCATAACCAGGTTTAAACAGGACAAGCAATATCAAAACATTAATTCTCTCCTGCACCAGCATTCCTTTTTACTACTGCAGCTCATTTCTAGTCATAATCCACTTACTGTTGAAGGAACTCCAGGAATGGGGGAATTCAGTCATACTGAGCAACACTCTCCCCCCAGATTTCAGCTTACCTGTTTAAGTACAAGCAGCATGAATCTACAAGACTTCAAAGCAACCAGGATAAAATATTACTAAAATAAATGGACAAATCCTGCATACTGAACTAAAACCCACCATGCCTGGGTGCTTGGTCTCACTCCTTCCAGTGCAGATGAACACAGACAGACTTCTGTGGCCTGACACAGACAAGGCACGATGCCCACAGCAGTCACTTCTTCCAGGAAGGCTTCCCCTGTCACCAGTGGCACTACTGTCCCTCATAGCTTTATAGGTATAAATTGGTTGGATTTTAATTTTATTGGTTGGACTTTAATCACCTCCCTTGTTGACCCCGAGAAAAAGCAGAGCCAATGAAGTCTTTGTGATGAAACATTGCCAGTAGTTCACCATTTGTTTTTATTTTCAGTTATGAATAGTTGAAATCATATCTGCTTAATGCCTGACAACTACTTTTACTATTTCTTTGTGTTTATTTTTAGCAGTGGCATAGTTTTGCACTGTTCTTGCTTCAGCTTGCAGAAATAATTCTCATTTATAGCTGTATCTGTTGGCACAAGCCACTCCTTCATTCCATTCATCCCATCCCTAGAGAGAGTTGAAGGAACAAAGAGTAAGAATGGGATTTTTTTATGGAAAAAGAACCTGATAGGTTAGGCAGGACTTAAGGCATGGTTTGGTGTAGCACAGGCATCCAGATGGAACATAAGGGATACAGCATTTCAGAGTAAGTGCTAACAGAAATGAAGGAAAGGGTTTTCTTCCTCACTCTTACCACTTAAAAAAAAAACAAACCAAAAAAAAAACATCTTGGAAACCACATTGCTGGAGCAGTGAACACACAGTAATGGATTTTGTATGAAGGATTCAGCTGGGGCTTCCAGAGTGGAAGTGTCTTCCCAATTCTTGCAGCTGCAGAGTGCAGGTCACACTGCCTCCCTTTGTTGCTCTCACAGATGCTGTGCTGAATATGGCAAGCAAACCCAGCTCACAAACCTTGTGTCACTCAACTCTGGTCCTGGTGGACATCCTGCTCCTGCTCAAGCAACTAAAAATCCCATTCCACTGCCAGGCAGCAGCTGCTGAGGAGATAAGGAAGAGTTTCCTGGCAAGTGGTCATTGTAAATGCCTTTGAGTCAGAGCAAAACAGGCAGACAGGAACAATACCATGAAGATTCACCCCAGCTCCACAGGTGGAAAGAGCTTTACACATGTAAATAGGGCTGCAGCACAGCCTCGGCCAACCTGGAAAGCACTGCAAGTACAAACCTCCACAGACCATCCTACATTAAAGGCAGAGCAGTTTGATCTGTGGCCAGAAGTACTAGAGTGCAGAAGCAATTGATCTTGCTTAAGAGCTGCTTCCAGCCTGGAGACAGAGGTAGAAAACAATGGTGATGTGAACATCAAGATCAAGTGCAAGTTACCCAGGACATTTCCAGCACTGGTGCATGAATCATTGCTGCCAATATCCACAGTGTTAACTACAGGTGAGGATGTATACAGTGGCACAAGCACAGATAGAATATGAGAAACAAAAAAGGACCAGACCCACAAGTGTTGCCTTCCAATTTCCCTTACCCCCCAAGGACCTTGGAGGCAAACACAGCTGAAGAGATTTCCCTCAGAAACATCCCTTTGTAAAGTGACAATTTACATAGAGATCACACAGGGAAATAAAGCTAATGCAATCTAGAATATCAAACACCATACTGAAAGGTATGTTGGCATCTAGCTAAGCCAGCTGAGATCACATCATTCCTTGCATTGGAGCAAGTCTGATCCAGCAGATGATACAGACACATATGGATCCTGCCTAATTGTTCAGGAAACCAGAGAAAGAATCCTCACAGCCAAGCTTAAGAAGTGTGGATTGCGTGAGGTGGATTGGGAACTGGCTGAAGGACAGAGCAGCTCTGGAGAAAGAGACGTGGGGGTCCTGGTGGATGGGGGGGGGGCCATGACCCAACAATGGCCCTTGTGGAGTCTCCTGCTCTGGAGACATTCCAGACCCCCCTGGATCTGTTCCTGGGTGCCTTGGTCTAGGTGCCCCTGCTCTGGCAGGGGGGTTGGACTGGATGATCTTCTAGCTCCCTTCCAATCCCTGACACTCTGTGAAGTCAGTCTTTCTCTCCCGAGTTCCCACCTTACTCTGGTGCTACAGGTTACAAAGGGCACTAGAGAGTGAAACAGCATCTCCTCCCCAGCTGGTGACACAGCATCCTGTAGAATTCAGCAGCTATCATTCAGGCTGTTTGGGGAGCACGGGTGGTTTTCCACTCACCACACTTACCCTGCATTCATTTCAGTGACTGCCATCAGCATCTGTAATTTAATCAGCTGGGAATAAAGACAGAAGCTTTCAATACTTATGCTACAGGGCATATGCTGATCATGCATTGGTGTCAAGAAAGAACATACCCTCCTTGCACACTATTAGACAATTACAGGTAAATGTATTATGGGGATTTATATCTTCATTCAAAGCATCTGGTATAAATCAACCTCGTGGGCAGGATACAAGATTAGAAGGGTCATTGGGTCTTTCCTGATACAGCAAATAACGTGGGCCACATCAAGCAAAGGACTTTTCTTTTTTCCTTCCCCAATTCCAGCAACTCCATTCAACAGCTTCCATTTCCCCTGAATTGCTTTCTTGCAGCCTCCTCAGCATGTCAATCAAAAAGCAGAAGCTAATCATCCAAAAATGTCTTTTCCACTTCCACAAACATCAACTAAATAGGATTCGGGCAAAGAGATTAAAAAGCTCAACTCAGCAACTTGTTCCGACTCCCTCCATCACATTCCAGTCACCAAGGGGGCAATTCTTTTTGCTTTGAATATAAAAAAACATTTATAATGGAGTTTATTTAGACCATCTTGCTTTAAGTAAGCAAGTTTTTAATCTATCACATACATTCCTGTAATGTAGGTTTGATGTTAATGGGTTGTAAAGTGGGTAATAATTTTCTAACTGACCTCTTCAATCAGATTAGATCATATTATTGACCATACTGTTTGTTTTATAACCACAATCATATTGTGGAAGAACATCTTTTGCAAGTAGCACATTTGTAAGTGCCCATTAATGCAAAGGATGACAGGTCTGCATGTTTGGCACTTTTTTAATCTTTCTTTTTACCTTGCTGGCAGTATTCCCATCAGCATCCTAAAGCTATCCATTTGTATGTTTCTGGGTTCCTACCATCTGGGCTGTTTCAAAATGATGCTTTGCTATGAAAGAAACAAAATCTAAAATATGGAAAAATGGCAAATTTTAAAGAAGAGCCCCCAAATGCACCAGATATCCCTCCATCTCTTTTTTTTTTTCCAGTGGTTATTTTGCTCACTGCAACATTTCTCCTTAAAAGCAAACCCAGGATATTATTTTATTATGACACTCAGTGGAAATTCTTCAACAAGCATCTGTAAGAAAACACCCATTCATGTGGATTTTTTCAGCTCCCAGGTGTGCATTCACTAACTGCCTTTAGCAGAGATTTTTGAGCTCCTTATACCTCTTAAAGAGGAATGATAGCTCCTGATCAGGCACTGGACTGGCACCAAGGGCAAAGTCTGCCAAAGAGCATCTCAAACCTCAAGTTTCCCAGGCAGCAATTTCATTTTCCTTTATCACAGTTCACTGTGTTCTGTGAGTGCACCGCAACTTACTGGGAAGGTCAGACAAATAATCCAAGTACAAACTACAACTGTGAAAAACAGCAGTGACAACAAGCAGAAGAAAAAAACCCAAACAAAACAAAACAGGCAGTGAACTGGTTTTGCTGGTCAAGGAAACAGAGATTCCATTTTTGTCATCGAGCCCTCTAGGGCAGCTTTAGCAAAACCACTTTTTTTTTCCCCAACGTGTCAGCTGCTCCTCTTTAAAAAAAGGATAATCTTTTATTTCACTATTCTCACTTGTTGCTTTGGTCATCACGTTTGAAGGTTTTTCAAGGCAAGAATTATATTCACGTGCTGCTCGACATAAGAGGATCCCAATAATAACTGTGGATATTAAAAATGAAAATCCATTCCCATGACACAAGGATCCCAACTAAACCAGCTGCAGTATTTATGACAGGCAAGCAACGAAGAAGAAAAAAAAAATCCTGCCTTCCATTTCTATTTTATTACACTTCACTGGGCCTCCAAATTGTGATTCAGAGTTGCAATTGAAATGATAAGCACAGAAAAGCAAAGGCAAATGCCAGAAGGAGCAGCAGTGGTGCCAGCTACACATTCTCCTTTTCTAGCTGTTATTTCTAGTAATGAACCAAGCTGTTTTCCTCCAGTTCAATGAATATAAATATCCAGATATCCTCTCCCTCCATAACACTTTTTTTCTGAGTGGGTTTGCTATGAAATAAGTGACAGATGCTGAGTTGTTAGCTTTTTATTACAGAAGTCTTATCTTTATATGATAGAAAGATTTCTCCAACTGCAGTCCAAGCAACTTTTCCAGAATTGCCTCCATAAAATGAGGTTCTAGCTGTTGCTAAATTTGTTACTAAATCCCTGCTGAATTTTAATGCAGAGTAATTGGAGTAATCTTTAGCCTGCAGCAACTTGTTCATTAGGCTGAGCTTTTATGCACCTAAATGAGACAAAATAATTGAGATTTGTGGAAAGTGTTTTTTTGCTATGTACACAGAGATTATTCAGTTCTTAGTCAGGAAAACATCAATTAAGAGTTAAACTGAAGAACTGGAATTCAGCCCAACAACTGCTCGTTGGCATCACTCTGTTCAAATTATGCTGCAGCACTCCTAGGAAATGCAAACATGGGACAAAACACAGAGGGAAATTGGTTCCAAAAATGTGAATTTCTATCACACCATAGCAGAAGTACCTGAGTCAGTCCTGTCCATTGAATTAAGGGATCTTTTAGGTTGGAAAGAACACTTTCTTTACCATAAGGAGGGTGAAACATTTGAACAGGTTGCCCAGAGGGGTGCNCTTTATATGATAGAAAGATTTCTCCAACTGCAGTCCAAGCAACTTTTCCAGAATTGCCTCCATAAAATGAGGTTCTAGCTGTTGCTAAATTTGTTACTAAATCCCTGCTGAATTTTAATGCAGAGTAATTGGAGTAATCTTTAGCCTGCAGCAACTTGTTCATTAGGCTGAGCTTTTATGCACCTAAATGAGACAAAATAATTGAGATTTGTGGAAAGTGTTTTTTTGCTATGTACACAGAGATTATTCAGTTCTTAGTCAGGAAAACATCAATTAAGAGTTAAACTGAAGAACTGGAATTCAGCCCAACAACTGCTCGTTGGCATCACTCTGTTCAAATTATGCTGCAGCACTCCTAGGAAATGCAAACATGGGACAAAACACAGAGGGAAATTGGTTCCAAAAATGTGAATTTCTATCACACCATAGCAGAAGTACCTGAGTCAGTCCTGTCCATTGAATTAAGGGATCTTTTAGGTTGGAAAGAACACTTTCTTTACCATAAGGAGGGTGAAACATTTGAACAGGTTGCCCAGAGGGGTGCTCAATGCCCCATCCCTGGGAACATTCAAGGTCAGATTGGACATCAACCTGATGAATTGAAGCTGTCCCTGCAGGGGAGCTGGACTAGATGACCTTTGAAGGACCCTTCCAACACCATCCTTGAGTCCAACCACACTCAACCACGTCCCTCAGCAACACATTTACCCATCTTTTAAATACCTCTAGGGATGGTGACTCAACCAATTCCCTGGGCAGCCTGTTCCAGTGCTTAATCACCCTTTCAGTGAAGAATTTCTTCCTTATGTCCCATCTAAACTTCCCCTGGCACAACTTAAGGCCACCTCCTCTTGTTCTACCACTCCTTACTTGGGAGAAGAGACCAACGTGTCAGTATGCTGTCTAAGAGCAACATACACTACTACCAAGTTACACTTCAGTGTAACTCCCTATTGGTCTAGGGAGACAATATTCTTTTAGCTCGGACAAGGCTTTTGATGGGGTACCCAGAGTCCACAATGTATCATCATTCACTGTTCTCATGTATTAGCTCAATAGTAGATTCAAAAAAACCAAAAGGAAATAAAACTTCTCTTTCCACCAACAGTCAGATAAATTCTCCCTGACAACACCTCAGCCCAAATCAGCACTCAACTAGAGGCAGGTAAATAAATTACTAATGTCTGTGATATAGACTTGATTTCAACGGTTGTAAGTCTCAGTTTAAAACAAAAAAAAAAAGCAATTTTATATTAAATATAAGTGTAGGCAACAGTAAGAAACTTCCACTTGAACCAAGCATCCAGAGATGGAAAGCTAAAGAATCACCTCGAGATTGAAACCTGCCTGTATCACAATCTCTAAAGATGCTTTGGGCATTTTAGACAGAAACAGACGTTTCTGTCAATAGCTATTAGCTAAATTTTTATTTGCATTTTTAATTAAAACAAAAAAAAAAGTTATTAAAAAAATTTCAAAAGTATTGATTTAAAAAACATTGTTAAACATTAATATTTCCCTATGCCTTTGAATGCTGTAGAGTTGTGTCATGATTAGAGCCTCTTGTCTCTCTTTCCTAAACTCTTCCAGAAAAGCCAAATCAGATTATTTCAAAACTTCAAGTAGCTAAGACTGTTCCATTTTACCATTCAAAATCCACTGGTGAAAATAGCAGGATTCACATACAGATGTGTGTGGTTTTTTTTAAATTAAAATCTATATGTAATTACAGTGTATGTTATGAAGATGGTGGTTTATAATCACAATAAATTG
Source organism: Ceyx cyanopectus (assembly GCA_013401355.1). Lineage (NCBI taxonomy): Eukaryota > Metazoa > Chordata > Aves > Coraciiformes > Alcedinidae > Ceyx > Ceyx cyanopectus. The sequence continues at coordinate 4,624 of VYZU01062574.1, read as the reverse complement.
ACTTGGGAGTCCACAGCAGAGCAAGAAGCAATTATTGTACTTGGCATCTGACTTACTCATTTAACAGACAGCTCCATACCAGGAGCCCTAGTTCTATGGTGCTGAGATTTTTAGTGATGGTAACTTGATCTTAAAAGCTTCTCTTTAGCTCTCACATGTCAATATGGTCTTTTGAAAAGAAAAGATCAGCAAAATTGCCCTGTTACCAGCCTTGCTCAAATGTAAAGGAAGTCTTCATGGACAACACACCAAGACTATAAAAATTAAAGAAGGAACCCTAGCTAAATAAAGTAATGGTCCTCCAGTGGAAAGACAAAACACAATTACAATTCACATCCTTATTTCAAGATCAATATTTTTTTTCTACTGATTTGCTGAGGAGGCTTTTATGAATTTTAAGCATAGTTCACTTTTAAATACTCTTACCGCCAAAGGCTATGGTAGGCTGGATTAATTCCTTTTCTGAATCAATAATTAGATTGTTGATTTGCTTAAAGTGCTTTGGAAAGAAAAAAAAGAAAGGGGTAGAGAGATGGAAGCTGCATTTTCTTTTTCTACAGCTTGTGCTAAAGGCTCAGAACTTGCACTATCACACTTAAAGATCATGACACTCAAGACAACAAGGGAAGGAATCCAAAGCAAATATGCAATGTTTAGTCAATCAATCAATCAATCAATCAAGGCTCTGCATGACAGACAGCACCCCGTGGGGGTAAATCCTCCTTCCCAGTGTCTCATGGGCAACATGGAGCATCCCAGGGATCAGCAGGAGTCAGTGTTCCTACAGAGGATGGGGACTTGGAGACAGTACAAATGGTGGAAGTTGTCTGTACTTGTGGATGCATAATCAGAACAGATGCAGGCTCATAAGAATAACTAGGTAGAGAGCATTCTCATTAGAACAGTCGTGTAGAGGAGGTTAAAATCCTCTAGAACATTTGAGGAATCACTTTAGGCTATTTGTTAACATTCAGTTTCCTGGGGCAGGCTGACCCTTTGAAAAAACCCTAAGGAAAATTAGATTATCTGTACCATCTTGAAAAGATTTCATGAATGAAGATAAACTCCTTTCAGATCACATCATGCCCTTCTGAAAGACAGCAAGAGACAAAAAAAAGTCTCTTATATATACATTATTTTTTTTTTCATTCTTTTACCTTTAAGAATTTGTCAGAGCTTTTAAATCCTTCTTTTTACTTCCTAAATGCATTCAAAGCTTAGCTCGATTAGAACATCCACTTGGAGTTATTTGCCCTAAAATGTCACATCATGACTTTCTGAAGTAAATCAGGACCAGGCCATCCTGTTAACCTTGGAGAAGGCCCTGCAGGAGTATTAGAGGAAATGAAGGGAAATTAACAGAGATACATGCCCTGATCTCCCATTCTTTCCCAAGATGTGTGGTTGTTTCTCCAGTAGATGCAGGATACTGGACCTTTGTGTGGGATGTACTCATGGATCAGGATGGGAAAGCTAAAAATCACTTTATGCACACACACAAAAAAAGAACCACGAAGAAACACTTCAAGTTAGTCTTTAGTATCAAAGTTAAGGTTGCCAGCTAATAGAAAAGTTCCATGTCCCAAACCTTAAACTAAAGGATATTGTCCTGATAAAAAAAGAGATGAGCATTGAAGTTTTTCTGTGAATCACAACATTTGCACCTTTGAGATGTCTGAAATCCATTTTAATACTAGTAACTAATAAATTAATAACTAATAAATAATTAGTTTTAAAAACTAATAACTAATTAATACATTAAAATATTGGTGTATTCATACATAATACTTCAGCAAAACTATAGCATTAGGTCCAACGTAGACCATCAAGCTGATGATATATTCATCCTCATTAGTTATCAAAACATTAAGTCATTATAATTCAGCATAAACTTAATATTCAGTGTGCCTGGTAGATCGTGCTGCATCCTATGTGGGAAAACATTCCTTCTGAAAGATCCCAGCACTCCAACACTCCCTGGAGGCTTGAACTTTTTGTCCTGAGTCTGTGGATCCAGTTGAAAAACTGGAATTGGATCAAAGCAGCAGGAGTCAAACACAGAGAGCCTGGGCAATGTCTTATATGATACATCAATTACTGGGTGCTTTGGCTTTTTCCCCCTACTCCACTATTTCCAAATACATTTTACTAAGTTATGACTTTGTTTCTCCTAATACTTCTGGAGATGAAGCCTTTTGGGGCCATACAGGTACCCCTGCTGGGTGGACTGGAGCAGAGTCTGCTGCTAGAGAAGCTCTTTTACATGACACCAGCATCACAAATGCTACACTCCTGCAGGGATGGCAGGTCCCGGGCTGGGGATCCCTGCAGCTTCCCTGCACCCTGGCAGCAATAAAACAAATATTGCTTAACCTTTGCTGGCAGAGAGCTGCATAAACAACAACCCAGTTAGTAATGAGCAGCAGGTTTCTGAAGGGAGAGATAAGAGTAGTTGCAGAAAAACATCGTTTTGCAGGTTTTGTTTAGGAAGGAGGGACCATCCACAGCTTAGTTTTAATCTGCTTTAGAGAAAAAAAAATATATTGCTTTTGGCATCAGATAAATACAAAAAGGAGACTGTGGAGATTAATTAGTTTTGGTTTACTGAACACCCTTCATTATTATTGTTGGAAAAATGCACTTAGGCAGCTAATAAGGAAAGTATTTTAACTCTAATGGACATAAACATCGTATTAGAATTTGGCATTAGAAAATGGAAGCAGAGCTGTCTTAAGGCTGCCTGACATATTAAATACTATCTTCTGTGCCTCCACATTAGAAAATGTTAATTGAACAACAAAAGACATCAATAGAGCAGTGAAGCTCTCCCCCAGTATTAGCAACTTTCCCCGGTGACCTGATGATGCTGGATAGGTGAAGAGCTGCTCCAGAGTGCAACCATTATGAATTTTATTCCACTTAATAGCAGATGCAGGAAATGGAAGGTTATATTACAGATCAATACACAGGCTAAGGGAACCCGACAACCTTCGGTTAGAATCAGAAGAATAAATGCCATTAATTAATTTGCAAAGTTGTTGAAAAAAAACCAACCCAAGAAACTCGGTTTTTTTTGTAACTGAGACAGGCTAGGAATGCTCTGCTCTGAAATACAATATTGATTCATGTGCAAAGCAGCCTCAGTTCTAAGTACCCTGCCACTGTAGAACTTGTAAATTCTATTTAAGCAGCCACTTGAGGAACTCTGAACTATTTCTTTTGATACTCAAACGTTTAGGTGACATGACAATACCTAACTGTACCGAATAGACTTCCAATGTTAATAGTGATAACACCATAAGGACAATTAAAGTTCACAGTTGCAAGGCCATGGGAGCAATGGCACAAGAACTGTCATGGTAAAATACTGTCCTTCTTCCAGAATTAGGATTCTGAGTGATTTAATCAGTGTTTTTATCTGGGAAAACAAAAAAAGAGAAAAGCTGGACTGTTTAGACTATATGTTTAAAGATAAAATGATATCTCAAAACATTTTGCCCTCCCTTTTCTTGCAGCAGAGACTAAAGGCAGTTGCCATGAACAACACGCTGAGAATAAAGGTGGAGAAGGTACCTGGGTGAAGTGGAAGCAGACTTGAGAACCAGGAATAGAAAAATACCCTTTAAACCCTCCTAGTGGAGCAGAATAATGTGCAGCTGAATCCCACCAGGGAGCTCTGACCATCAGAGCCCTCACACTTGTTTAAAACAGAATGCAAATCCAGAAACAAAGCATGGAGGAGGTGACAGTGTAGCTGGGACTCCTGGCTGATCACTGCTGTGAACTCCAGAAGTGCTCCTGTTGCCCAGATCTCTGTGAGAGCATCCCAGAAGGAAATGGTTCCTGCAGCAGGATGGCCATCCAATTAGAACTCATGGCCAGTATTCCCAACAAGCCTGGCACATTAATCTCCTCTAACTGTTAAGCAGCAGATACTGCATCTGGAAGAAGTCATCCAACAGTCCTTCTATAACCATAAGTTTCCTCTAATTTTGGCCAGATTTTCCAGACTTGCCTTTGATTTTATCAGGAGCCATCTGGTAATTGTCTTTTCAAGCTGCATTTTGAGTTGGATAAGGGGGTTTTAATGTTATTATTACTGCCTGTAGCCCAAGAGGACTCACAGTGAAAGAATCCTTGAAGAAGCAGCTATGGAACTTCAAGCACCTCCATATAATTTTACCCACTGCTGAAATTAGTACCAGTTGTCTTTTTGATATACTAATTCTATTGCTCATTTTCTGAAGTCCTTCCTGAACAACTCCTGATAAAGATGTTCTCTTCCAGCCATATAACATAATGGCCATGGATTTGTTCCTCAAACCAGCTGCTTCTAAGTACAACAGCAAATTCAGAGGGGGTGCCAAGGGCAAAACATTCACCTAAAATAATCAGCAGTGACATCTAAATGCCCACATTACTAGCTGTTTTCTGTAATTAAAATCAGTAAAACAACATGAGCCACTGAATCACTTCACAGTGAACTCACAAAACAAATCCCCAGATGAAACAATTCCTACAGCTTGTGTTTCTGTGATGCTACATATGGCATAGTGATAAACATTTGATAAGTTAAAAAAACACATCAATTACGTTTTCCATCCTCTTTTGTCTGCCTTCACAG
>VYZU01062573.1:0-14169 GCA_013401355.1 Ceyx cyanopectus | reverse complement strand
AAGCTTCACAAAAATTAATAAAATTCACATGAAAAGCACCCTCCGTTTGTCTCTTTCCTTTTATCAATACCTCTTGATTCTTTACAACAGTCCTTAGTTTGTCAGCACTTTGAAATTTTCTTAAACAGAGGTAAAATTGTGAACTAAGCCAAGTTATTTTTTAGTATAAGCACTTTCATTTTTAGCTATGCATAGATATATATTAAGCTTTCAACATACATATCACAAGCCTTACAGGTCTCATATGTCTCACTGTCTAAAAAAATTTTAATTTTTTTATTTTGCCCTCTAGGGCATCACATGAAACAAGCAGATGGCACATCCAAACCAAAATGAATTCTTTAAACCATGGAGTTCATCATCCTAGGCCACTTGGGATCTTGATAATTACATTTCATCAAAAGCAGCTGGACTTAGTTCACGTGAAAAAAACAAACCCCAAATCAATCAAACAAAAAAAAAAGGAAAAAAGGTCCCTTCCAACAGCTACCATCCTGTGATTCTGTGAGCTTGTAATTTGAAAACTCGCTGCAGCTGGTTAATTAGAGCAATACAGAATTTTACCACTAGGTGGCGCCAAACAATTACAAAGCGGTTGAGCTTTTAAAGGGACGTTCTCAGAAACAGCATTTTTTTTGTGCAGAAAAAATCCTTTACTAGTAGTAATGCTTTCCTGTGCAGAAAAAGCCTTTACTAGTAACTGAAGCAATCAGATTCTTCCACTCAAATGTACCAAAGCACAAACACTCAAGGATATTAAGATGCCATTTTTCTATCAGTGAAAGACAAGCCATAGCCTTGAAAGATAATTTATAGTAATTATTTTATAATAATTATAGTAATAGTATAGAATTTGAAAGAGATTTTATAGTAATAACATGAGCAGGAATTACTTTTCTCCCTTCCTCTCCTGCATTTAAATAAAACATTTAATTCTGGTTTTGTGGGTTTGTTTTTGTTTTGTTTTTTTGTCAAGAAAGATCAAGATAGTGTTAAAGTCATTTGAAAAGATTGAAGATGATCAGTTTCTTTACATCAGTTTAGTAATGACAACTGGTTTAAACAGGATCATGGGAACTTGTTCTCTACTGAAAATTTCAAATACATACCCCATCCTATCAAAGAATCCATATAGAAGTGAATTTAAGAAGAAACTATAAAATTGTGTATAATCTCAGATTTTGTAATCACAGGATATTTTCTGAGATATATTTTCCCATTGCAGACACAGACACCAGTCTCAAATAAGTATAATAAATATAATAATAACCATAATAATGGTTGCAGTGTTTGTCTGTTGTGGGAGAGGACCAGGAAAAGCTGTTTGTTACAATGGGGGTAAGGTGATGATTCAGCACATCAGACTCACTGAAGTTTCATAAACCCAAAATTTTACATTCTAGTTGAACATTTGACAACAACTTCATTATTGTATTTTTTTGGAATTAGCTTCCACACACTGGATGTTCTGCAATACAGTGTTCATAACACTTCAAAACAAACGAGGTTATAGTTTAGTAAGACAATCAGAAACTTGGAACTCTCTTGCATTAAATTAAATTGCAGACAGTCCCACACAAAGTGCACCTCCTCAGCCCACAGGTACAGGCTAACACTGAGAGTTGACATTAGAGAGCCAAATACTTCAGGGTGGTTTATTTTGCTTTACTTCTGTAGCTGGGTTTTGATCCTTCCAAGCTGCAAATAACCTGGTCTTGCAGTTTGCCTCTACAAGATACACTGTGTTCTGTTTTGTTTTGCTGTTTGGTTTTGTTTACTTCCTACACGTATTTGCAACACTCCACCTCGGATTTATTGCTGCTTATATGTAATTTACAATGGTGACAACAGCAAGAAGAAACAACTCTTTTCCTGAGGCTTTGCTTGTGTACACAGTAGTATTCTGTGTCTCCCTTTCTCCCTTGTGTTCTAATTACAAAATAAAGTTGTATCTTCTGTGCATTCCAGTAGTTCCACTGCTTATTTTATTCCCTTCAGTAACTGAATACAGCCACCACTGCATACTTCACATACAGCAGTTGAAAGTCCCAAATATCCCAATGCCCTCTTCCAGAGGGTTTTTTTTATGCCTCTTTATCTGTCTCAATAGCTGCATGACTACAGAGCTTTTTTATCATGTGAAGCCAGAGAAAATCCGAATGCACCAAACAAAAATAGAGCACCATTCGTTCAGTGAACAGGCTTTGCTCTCCCTCTGGTGGTCTGAGCCATTCCCGCAGCCTTCCTTTGCTCCCAGCTCAGTCCACACTTCAGTTCAAAGACTCAGTTATTTGTTTTTAATGTAGCTTGAACGTTCTACACAGGAGGTAGAAAACGAATTTACTTCTTCCTATACTAGCAAGCGTGTTTTTAATACCATTTTCAGTGATGAGCATTTAAAAATACATGGGGTGCTTGGGAAAGTACCAGCAAATGAAGCAGTTTCAGTCAAGTTGTTTGGATACTTTAAGGTCACTGCAAGTGAGTGGAAAATTGAAGGCTGTACTGAAATGAATAGGAAAAAATGAAATTTTCTGTATAACCAGATGGGGAGTATTTGAGCTCTGAAGACCGGAGTTTTTTTTGGAAGAAAAAAAACCAAACAACAAAACCACTTTCACTTACTGACAGATAATTGTGAGACTCTGCACACCTACATTTGAAATAAGCAGAACAGGCAGTGGTTCGGGAGATGCAGGTGGCCGGTTACCTGCCATGTGCTCGCAGCTCTTCGCAGCCGCAGGGGACGCAGATCCCGCTGCCACCAGGACTCACCTGCACCTGCTGCTTCACCCCGCCTAGCATGGAACCGCACACTGTGCCACTCCCTGCTGGGACACAGCAGCTCTGCACACACCCATTCACCCCGCTATACCCCAGCATTGCTCTGGTGACTGCACGCTTCCAACCCGCCCGTTTAGAGTCGGCAAATGACCTTCCAACCAAAGGTGAACGTTAAATTGTAGTTCACGGTCCCGTGTTGGAGCTCGGGAGCTGGAAGGCAAGCGGATGCTTCTCCCGAACGCAGCCTCCCCTTCAGAAACTCCAAGGAAATCTTTCTTAATTCGCTAAGAAACTTACACAAGCGGGATGGAGCCGGGGCGCGGACAAGCGTGGGGAGCCAAGGGGCGGCTTGTGGCCGATCCCCGCAGCACCCACCCGGGTGCCCTCCCGCCGAGCGCAGCCGCCAGGCTGCGGCCAGTCCTCCCCGCACGGCACAGGCTGCGCCGCACTTCGTGAGGGTGACAGGGGCGGCTCCGACCACCTTCCACCCCGGCACCCCGTCAGGGCAAGAGCGCTCCCCGCCCGCAGGACGGCGAGGCCACGCCAGCCGGGTATGGGGAGGGAGTCCCCCCCGGCTCCGAGCGACTCCCCCCGCCAGCCAGCGGCGCAAGCCCCGCCCGGGAGCCCCGCCGGGGGCGGCCCCCCGCTCCTCAGTGGCCGTCGGGGCCGTCGCTCAGGCGTCCGCGCCGCTCGCCGCGGGGATGGGGGGGCGGGAGCCGAGGGGCGCGGGCAGCTGCGGTCCCGCAATCACCCACAGCCCGGACGCGGCAGCGCGGCGAGTGACGGCCGGCCAGGTTTGACCTCCCTTTCGTTGCCCCCCCTAACCCTCCTTTTGCCAGCGGGGCCGCTCCGGGCGGGCGGCAGCATCCCGGGCCCGGCCCCGGCTGCTCCCCGGCGGGGCGGCTCCGGGGGGCGCTGCCGCGGGCGTCTCTCCCCGTCGGCGGGGCGGCCGGCGCGATGTCCCCGGGTGCCTCCGTCGGGCGTCGGAAGGAGTCACCCGGCGCCGTCGCTTTAGGGCACTGCGGGGTCGTTGACTCCGGTATCCTGGGGGTACAGCAGACGGTGTCCACATGCCTGGAGACCGGCGAACTTGGGGGTCGCTTTAGGTCCCTTAAGGTGCAGGCTGCTCTCGTCTGGTTGGCAGCAACGCTGCCGCATCTCTGCTGTACCCCCCAAAACTGGAGAGCTGAGAACACCACTGCTAAACAAACACACAAAATTGATATGTTTTTTAAATATCTACACTGTTCCCTTTCAGAATTTCAGCCAAAAATTAAACACTTGCACCCAGTGTGATGTCACACCACAACCTCTACAGTTGTGTAATTGAGAAAAGGTTATAAAGTGCTTTTCTGTGCTGTAAGGTGGTTTGCTACATCCATCTGCCAGCGCTCTGCGGGTGTGCCATCGTTGTCAGTTACCTGGGAAGCCAAGCAGGCTGAGGTTCAGTAATGAGCTGGCCCCCAAATCAGGAGGTCTGTGGGGTCTACACCCAGTGCTGAAGTAGGGGAGCCACGACTGACATGTTGCTCCATGGGAGCAACCTCATCAGTGTCTAGGAAGCAGATGAAAACCCGTTTCTAAATCAGATTTCGAAGGAAGTTTTAAATAGCTTGGGCTCCAGTTTGAGCACAGAATTATGCAATATGAGTCAAATGGAAAATAAGGTTACCAGTGTTTTGACATGAGTAAGGTCCCTGGCCAGCAACAAACCTGAGAATTACTTCCTTGATTCCCAAACAGGTCTACATTGTGTCTCATCATTTCCCTTCTCCAGTCCAACCTTTATGGCTCCAAAAATATTTGAAAAGTGCCAAGTTTGTGTGGAAAGGGTGGAAGAAAGGGGACTGACATTTGAGAGGTACAGTCCACATGTGTTTAGGCTGATGAACCTTTCAGGGTGCCATAGGGAACCCACCATGTGTGAGCAAACCCTCTTCTTATTGCAATGGAAGGATTCGACAACTTTCCCCAGCAGAGAAAGGACACAGGAACAAATGGATGGAACACAAAGTGTTTCAAACAGCATTTTGTTAAAAGCAGAGGAAAACACTGACAGTGGGATAAGGAATATGTAAATTTTTTAACGTGCTTCAAAAAGCAGAACATTCTTCCCTCCTTCGTAGTTTGATAATTTCCAAGCAGACGGCAAAGAAAAGGAAATTATATCAATCCCTCTGGGGAGAATGTGACATTCTGACTTCTTGAAGCCTAGGAAGAGGTTTATAAACTTAAAAAACGAAAAAAAGACAAATTGAATCTTTCCAGACTTGTCAAACTTGTCTCAATTAATTTTTGAAGACATAATTAGAACTTCCCACTTTAATGCACACTTTTTTAGTTTACTTTTCAAAAGCTTGTATGTTTCAAGAGGGGGAAAATGGAGGGCTTTGCAGTGGGAACTGGAGCAGGAAGAAGGGGAGGACTCTGTGTAGGTTCAACTGCTGATTCAGAGAACTCTATTAAGCCAAGAAAGATGAACTCATTTTTCTCCTCCCTTGGGGAATCGGACAAGAAACAGGAAGTCATTGATTCACAGTAAGATCATTCACTCTGCAATTGTAAACAGTGCATTATGTGCCTGTAAATATTTCCAGAACCCATTGGCTTGTTGGAAAATATGAAGTAAATTATTATAATCTCTAACAAAACAGCCCACTATAAAAAGTTATTTTCAAACTTTTTATCTGTAATGTTTATACAGTGGAATATTAATTAGCTTGGACATTGAGAAACTGCTTGGTTGGATGCATTGTTTGCTGCCAGAAACCCATCTACTCAAATGTTTTGTCTGTTGAAAGACAAACATTTTTAACTCCACCCTGTAATATTGTGCCCTACCAAAAAGCAAAAACTCTTCACCGCTTGATCTGTTTGTGTTTTCACTACCACAAACACTGAAATATCCTACTGTTAACCAGATGTTGGCTGCCCTCATTCCTGTCTTGCGCAGCTGCAATTAGTCAAAAAGGAAAAGCATAAAGAATCTGAAATAGAAGAAATGGTCATTCCTTGTTACTTAGAACAGAATCCAGGCTGTTGGTCCAGATCAATCTGCAGTGAAAACTTTCGCTTCCTCTGTGAGGTAGAAAAAAACCTGCTACTTAGAAGTTCCACCTTCCCACCTTAAGCATCTCCACAAGGAGAGAGAGGTGAGACTAGGCACAGCAAAAAGGTGAACAACCTGGTTCCCTGACAGTCTAGGGAGTTCTCTGCCAAGTAAAAGAAGAGGGTCAAAGACTCCATCCAGGCAGAAGGCTTGCAGTGGAAGAGATTGTGAGCTTGAAGTTTAGAGTGTGGGCGTTGTAGGATCGGCTCAGGAAACTCTTGCAATAATGTGCTGAAATCCCAGTGAGTCCATGGGGATTCCTGACTAGGGATGGTTATAACCTCAGGCTATCAGCTTGAATTAGAGCCTGCAGGACCAGGAGGAAGAGAGTAGTTAATGGAGTGGTTACCTTCAGACAAGCGATTGCAGTCATCCTTTTCTTCCTTCTAACAAGATATGGAATGAACAGAAGAGAAATTAGGGTATGTGAAATGAAAGGAAGTTTTGAGACAGAGATTTTCACCTGCTTAACTATGATGAACTGGGGAGTACTCCAAGACATTGAAAATTTAGAACTAGACAATATTAATGTATCAAAGAAAAGACAGGGACTTTATTTTAAATCTTACTCGTGTGTGATCTCTCTTGGAATGCTCTGCCTTTTCCTTTTGTCTTGATGGTGTCAGGAACAGTGGAAAAGATAAATCCAGAGGTCCTTCCCATCTAGATGATGATAGCTTGGAGAAGGAGAGGAACTGGAGTTGCCTCCTCTGACAGTAGGAGGAGGTGCTTGAACCTGGGCTTCTGAAGGACTGGAGTAGTTGTGGGAAGGGGAGCTCTCAAAGCTGTAATTTATTAATCCATGCTAGCTGGGTCAGGAGTTGCAGTATAGATATCTGTATTATGCATGATTTTCCTGTTGGCAGCCCTTTCATCACACTGCAGATGAGTGCTACTTGCCTTTCCTTGTCAGAGTCTCATCGTACATGACAAAGGTGACAAACATGTAGCATAACCTTATGACTGCTCATTTTTTTGTTTTGATCTTTAACAAACTTAGGGGGAATTCCAGCTTTATTTTCAAAGACCCTGCAAAGGCCAGGCCCTTTGCTCACAAGGGAGCTTCTTGGACTAAATGGTTCCATTCAGCCATCCACTTACCCTTTATTAAGCTGTCTACAAATAGTTGGAATACAATGGAGTCCAGTCCTTCTGCTTACACACAGATGATTTTCTTGGCTTCTCAGACTCAAACTGTGATGAGCCAGCTCTTGTCCTGCATAATTTTTCCAGCAGTGCATATCCAAAAGGGCACTGACCTTAATTTCCAGAAGGCAGGAGCAGTTAAATGTAGTAAAAGCAGAGATTTCAGCCTGAAAAGATGCATGAATTGGGATATTCTGAGATCTGGGACATCTCATGTGAAGGAGATCCAGTAGGGACCATTTGCTCCCTTCTATTTACATTTGGAACCATAAACTTCCCCTTGCATCTCATTAACGGTATTAANAGTGGAGCTAGGCCGCCTGCTCCCCGCTTAGGGAAACAACAACAAAAAGGCCTTCGAGGAAGATGCAGTGGGGGGAACGCAGCTCTCTAGAAAACAAAGCCACATTAATCAGCCTTAACAAAGCAGCAGTTTAGTCCCTCGGTGGAAGGGCAGGCTGGTGCCTTCCCTCCCCAGGACAGACTGTCTTTTGGGCTCTTCGGAGACACATGGGAGGCTGCGTTTTCTTTTTCTGCTGTGCTGCTCCAGTGCTTGGCTCCCCATGCTGCTACCAGGAGCTGAAGTCCCCAAAGCCTGTGTTCTTCTTCTTCTTGGCAGCTGTGCTGGTTGAGGGCCCATCATCCTCCATGCCACGCTTCCTGGGGGCAAAACATGAAAACAACCCTCAGGACTATCTACTGTTTGGTGGTACAGGCAGCTGGATGCCTTTCCTCTCCCAGCAACAGTAATAGCAGAGCTAGCCCATCCCTTGCCAATCAGAGAGGATGCAAGCTCTGTGCCAGTATGGGGAGCCAGGGGAGGTGGGGATGGAGGACCCTGGCACACTCTAAAAGAGGGACAGTGTGTTAGCCTGTGGGGATGGTGTGGGTCAGGCTTCGAACACTTCCAGGAACATTTTGAAAATGCAACAAGTTCTTCAGGCCAGAGCTGAAGCTTTAACAGCTGTGCTTTTTCAGCACAGTCATGATGAAAATGTGAGCACAAGTTCTCTCCTCACCTTCTCACCTGCATTTCTGCAGGTGATTTATGGGGCATTAAGTGTAAAGCAGCTGGGCAAGTTTTTCAGATCCTTTCCCGTTTCTTGAGCACAGCCTGTGGGCAGTTGCTGCTGCTATTCTCAGCCTCTCTTGAGCAGTTTGTAACCCCATGGAAACACTACTCAGCCAGCTCACGTGCTGTGGTTTTATTGTCAGATTATCAGCAGCTGATAGGGAGAACCTTGAACTTGCCAAAGGGCTGCTATGGCCTAAATTCCCAGTTTCAAGGCAGGCTGCAATGAGTGAGTTTTCTTTCCAAGTCTTTTCCATACTACTTCGCTCTTTCCACAGAGCTGCAAACTCTGCCTGGGTTTCTTCTGTAAGTAGAGTGCACAATGGCAGCAATTGTAACCTGAACACAATATTTTAAGGGACAGATAATATTTTGGAACTGAAATACTTAACTGACACACCAAACTGACCTACATGGGCTAACATATTTTTGTTCTTACAGTTATGCAAATGCCTGTAAATCATGGAGGCACATACAAGCTGATTAAATAGCTGTCAAGATCTGTGTGTGCATAAATACATGCCTTTATGCAACAGGCAACAGCATTTTTGCAAATGCTTCTTTTGTGAGTTTATTCATTCACTCTTTAATGCCATAAATATATTTAGCATCCACATTTAGCCCTCTCTGATTCATTCCCATTATACTATATTTTGATGGGGACAGGAACTAAATAATGCTAAAGAGGATGAAACATATTTATGAAGAACCATGGATGATGTATGAAGTAATGTGTTTCAGTCCTTTCCTAATAATACTTACCATTTTGTTTTCTTTGACAGCTAAATTAACTATCTAGCATGTTTTCATTGAGATATATATGTCTTAATTCCAGGTTCTAACTACAGTCCTTTAGATTTTGATGTAATGTATTGTTATTTACCAGCTGGTCACTATATCTTGTAAGGACCTTCTTGTAATTTTTTCTCCTCACAAGTTTCTATTATCAGGGTGTATTTCAGGTATTATCAGGGTGTATTTCAGGTATTTCAGGGTGTAAGGCAANGCTCACAAGGGAGCTTCTTGGACTAAATGGTTCCATTCAGCCATCCACTTACCCTTTATTAAGCTGTCTACAAATAGTTGGAATACAATGGAGTCCAGTCCTTCTGCTTACACACAGATGATTTTCTTGGCTTCTCAGACTCAAACTGTGATGAGCCAGCTCTTGTCCTGCATAATTTTTCCAGCAGTGCATATCCAAAAGGGCACTGACCTTAATTTCCAGAAGGCAGGAGCAGTTAAATGTAGTAAAAGCAGAGATTTCAGCCTGAAAAGATGCATGAATTGGGATATTCTGAGATCTGGGACATCTCATGTGAAGGAGATCCAGTAGGGACCATTTGCTCCCTTCTATTTACATTTGGAACCATAAACTTCCCCTTGCATCTCATTAACGGTATTAATTTTGAAAGGCAATTTGATTAAGCAGAACAATTTAAAAGCACTGTCAAATATTAAACTGGCATGAAACCCAGTGTGCTACTAATTCACAGGTAGTTATGTCAATAGAAGGCATTTTCTTAGCAAAAACTCAATTCTTCAGAAGCCTCTTCTATGTAAGAAAGGCTACATATAGTAATTGAAAATTAAAATATGTGATGTGTCTCTGTTTATCCAGGAAAACATATTGCAGTCCCTAAATATCTGAATAAATTCAATTATGATAAACATATATTATCAACAGAGATTTCAGAAATCTCCCAGCTATGATAAGGGCCTTTGTGGACTAAAGTATTTTTAGTAAGTTTTACGAAGATGTACAAAATTTGGGGGTTTTCTTGCCATTTATATAAAATAAGCTAGTATGTAGATTAAAAAAAAAAAAAAGTTAGGCATTAAATACAGACTCAGTTTGATGTGGGGATTTTTCCATCTTTCTTTTTCCAGCATAAATATGGCTGAACTTTCAGAGCCAGAAGGTACTGTAAACTGGAAGGAAAGATGTTTAACTCTGGAGTCACAGTTAATGAAATTTCGTCTCCAGGCAAGCAAGATCAGAGAATTGTTAGCAGAAAAGGTAGGTCTTACAAAACAAATCCTAATGCTGCATAAATGATTTCATTTGATGATGGGGGATGATCACATGTCATGGTTTGAGATAACAAGCACTGGGATTTTTTTAGGAGATTAAAAAAAAAAAAGGCATTTAAAAACAAAATATATGGTAAGAAGGTATGTTGTAATGCTGTGGAAGAATTTAACATGTTGGATTTGACAGCAAGAAATGTTCATTTTCAAATAAGAACACACTGGCAACTTACCTGTAGAGAAAAATATGTATCCAGTAATCACTTTTACAACACTGAAGTTAATAATTAACACGTTTTCATAAGTATTTAAGATCTGATTTAAGACACAGAAATCACTGGGTAGAAGATCCAGAAGTATTATTTCCTGGTATTCCTTACCAAATCATATCATTTACCAGACTTGTTTTTCATGTATTAAGGTATCTCCAACTGTGGCTCATGATCTGAGTCTAGGGACCTCTGAATTTGCAAAGTATGATATAATTCAGTTTGAAGACCATTGTTTAAATACACTTTATCAGTAGAGGAGCATTTCACTTGGCATATTTGAATATGTGTAACCCAATAAACAACTGTAAGTGTGTAATTTGAAATACAAAAAAAACACCATTGTATTCAACTGGCAATATTTTCACAGAAGACAAAAAAGCACAAGGGACAAAACAACTGGAACTGTGTTATCATGAATATGTAATTAAGTGAATTTCTGATTTAAAAGTTATTTTATAAAAACTACTCTCTTCTTCCTAGAGCTAAATTTTCTATCATTTGCTCCCCCCCAAAAAATATATTCATATAATTTTATAGTATGTTAGAGTATTTTTATGCACTTACGTTAATGCTTCTTTTGTGAGTTTATTCATTCACTCTTTAATGCCATAAATATATTTAGCATCCACATTTAGCCCTCTCTGATTCATTCCCATTATACTATATTTTGATGGGGACAGGAACTAAATAATGCTAAAGAGGATGAAACATATTTATGAAGAACCATGGATGATGTATGAAGTAATGTGTTTCAGTCCTTTCCTAATAATACTTACCATTTTGTTTTCTTTGACAGCTAAATTAACTATCTAGCATGTTTTCATTGAGATATATATGTCTTAATTCCAGGTTCTAACTACAGTCCTTTAGATTTTGATGTAATGTATTGTTATTTACCAGCTGGTCACTATATCTTGTAAGGACCTTCTTGTAATTTTTTCTCCTCACAAGTTTCTATTATCAGGGTGTATTTCAGGTATTATCAGGGTGTATTTCAGGTATTTCAGGGTGTAAGGCAAGTGGCTAAACACCAGACATGACATTTTTAGAGCCTTCCCAGCAGCCATAACTACCATGCCCTATTCAGATGCTGCTGAATATAGTTTTGGTTAAAAAAAATAAAATGTAGACGTTCGAATGCTTTACTTTTCACTTTGTTCCTTTACAGTGTGCTTTTGAAAGCTCTTAACTGCTATAAATATCCTCTTAAATTAATAGAAATGTATGCATAATCATATAATTTCAGAAGTTAGCATTAAAAAAAAACAGAATAGGAAAGTTAAAATCACAAATTTGCAGCACTGTGTCTGAAACAAAGCACTCAGAGGAAAATTATTCTGTCTCCTTTGTGAGAAACATGACTCTAAAATAGATTTTAAAAATCTGAGAACTTGTCATGTTGCTGCCCTCTTGTTTTAGTTTGCCTTGGCTTTCTCAGAAATTTTAGAAGTATTTACAGGAGGTAAAAATGAGATAAATACTTTCTCCTGAAGTCCATGAGTCCAACAAGTGTTCCCTTGGGATAATTTGATGTATTGCTCTTCAATCAGCTTCATGAAAAATGATCCTTCTCCTTGCTTTGTCACTCTGACTTTTTGATCTAGCCTTTTTCAACATCTGACCTATGTGCTTCTGTAAATATATGAGGGCAGTGGATGAATTGAAATACTTCTCTTGTATACTAAAAATCAAATACAAAGTTAATTTTACTTAAGAGTGTCTCTGCAAATAAATGACTGATCAACATGAGTAGTCTTCAGTATATTTTTCTAATAAATGTGTTCTAATTTAGAGGAAAAAACCCCACAGCTATTTACTGGGTTTTGTAAGTCTAGTAAGTACTCACCCTTGAACCTCACTCAGCAGCTGAGGAGTTTGAGAAATGTGCATTGTAAGTGTGCTGCAGCAGTACAGTTGCCAGAACTTCATTTTTCTAGTGAACCTGGGGAGAAAGAAGACAGAGGAGCAAAGGAATATACAATGTTTTCAGAAAACTAATCAGTTCACTGTTTATTTGTTTGGCTTTAAACTTCGTTTTCATTTTGCCAAGGAGAGAGTCTATATTTATAAATGTAACATGCAAAGAAAGAGACCTTGTTGGAGTTTTAAGCAGAAGGCACTGCTGTAAGTGGGAGAGGTCTTTGAGGAATGTAAGGAATGATGTAGAAAGTCTCCCTAGCACGCCAAATTTAGAGTGGCTGTGGAACTGAGTTGGAAGCAGAAGTCTTTATTTTATTGCAGATTGAATCTTACATATATGGGGAGTTTACAAAAAAAAACTTGTTGAGGAAAAAATCACAGTTGTCTGTTGCAGCTTTAGCTGTTGCTTGCATTTAGTGTAATAGGAAACATTGGTGACCCTCATTCTTTTCACAGTAAGTATGTTTTTCACCTAAAATATGTGTTCAATAGCAGGTATAAAGTTAATGTTTTTCCTACCACTAAAAAAAAACCCTACATAGCTGTGTTGTGTCCACTGAGGCAGCCTTCAGTGAACTTTTTTCATCAGGCTGTGTAAGGACAGACAATGGCACCATCCCAAATGCTGCATTATGGGCTGTCCAGTAATACCCAACATCCACAGGAACTTCTGCAGGTTTGTTTTCTGCAGTGCTGAGGGTCCTGATTTTATTCTTTGAGTGATTTTTAACAAATGCAAATGTTTGAGAGGGGATTATTTGAATATAGATATTGTTTGGTTTGGTTTTAACCTTCCATTTGGGTATTGTCTGTACACTTGCTCAGCTGGCAGCCAAGTATGTACATGATAAATGCAGTGATAGTTACACTTTCTGTATAGATAACTAATTTTCCTGTAATGATCACTGATTTTTAGGCTAAATGCCATTTCCAGTATATTCCAGGGCATAACACATTCTTGATTTGTCTGACAAAGCACCAGCTAAATCCACGTGCCACTGTAGTTTTTCTTCATTTTGCAGTCATGTCATTTGCCATCTCAAAATGAAGCAGACACAGTGTATTTTAGCTGTGGCATGACAATTTCAGGATGAATGTTTTTGGAGGAAAAGTCCCTAACACGTTTGACTTATGCAGTGATAGCCTATATGGAAATTGTAAAAAAGCACAGTGAGTACTTTCCTTTTGCATTTAAAAGATTATGAAGGATAAAGTAAAAGGGAGCAAAGTATCGTAGTAAAAAAAAATTATTATGAAGATACAAACAAAAAAAGGAAGAATAAAAGTGTATATAGTTTGAGTTTTAAGTTTGTTTACACCTTTTTACTACCTATAACTTTTTTCCTATAACTTCATTTTTACCCCTTGTCTATTAGTATATTTATGCCATGCCTTTGTATAACTTGTTTTGTTGGTTTTGTGCATCTTAAATCTGAATTCTTTCTAAGGAGGATGAAGATGGGGAGGAGGGGGGTGGGGAGGAAGAGGGCAGAGTGATCTCAGGAAGCAATAAATTAGCTGTTCTGGCAGAGGCCAGGCTCTGGGTAATGGCATTGGGAGCACAGCTCCTGCTGTCAGGCCAGAGGATTAATTTCTCCTCTGCTATTCACAGACAAGGGCACCAGTTCTAGTGCAACTTCAGGGAGCTGGGGAAGCCGGGGAGGCTGGGAAAGCTGTGCTAGTGGGCACTCACCTGTGTGGATGATTAGGTGATCTAATATTTGTTTAGCGTTTCACTTATAGGACATACAAAATTTTTTTTCTTAATCAATAGACAAACTGTATTTCTGCTTCAGAAACATTAGTTTTTAACTCTTTTTTTTGTGTGTGTGTTT
>VYZU01062571.1:0-22425 GCA_013401355.1 Ceyx cyanopectus | reverse complement strand
TTTTCCTTGTGCTCCAACTTACTGCCATGACAGTCAATACCCACCCTGTTCCCTTCCAGGATCAGCTGAAGGTTTTCAGTTCACAAAAGAGCACTTGGCTGTGGCTTTTCTAAGCCTGGGGTCACCTGGGTTTTTTTGTTTGTAACTGGAAGAGAGTAACCATGTAGCACTACCTGTCTGCTCCTGACTGTGTTAGTCACAGGGCTCTGGTTCATATTGCATAAACTAATGCCCAACTACTTACCTATAAAGAAGAATCAAGAAAGAATTTTTTCACTGGACTAAGTGAGACTTGTAATAGTATTGACAGAACAGTGCCAGAAAAATGAAAATTAACTCTGTAAAACTGTGACAAATTCTGGTGTGTCAGATATGCAGATCAAAACTGACACATTGAAAGGCTATTCTGAATGCTATGGGCTAACCCACAGAGCACAAAGTCATGACAGTGAGCCAAGGGCCTTCAAAAAAACAACAACAAACAAACAAAACAAACCCCAGTGGGAAAAACACCAAGGTACTGTTAGCTTTGGAAGGGGCAGGCAAATACACTGAGGCCATGAACAGCAACAGTCCCCAAGGTGATGGCACCTGAACCATGAGATAGCTCAATAAACCCTAGTTATAAACAAGGGGAAATGATTCACATGCCCAGCAGAAAGTTTTGGGGTGGGGAAATTCCCCATATTAGTCTCTCTGGGATTTGGTTTGTTTTTCTTCGCAAACAGCCATTTAAAGACCACTTCAATGCCATCCTTTAGCAATACTTTCAAGGTAAATGGATTCTAATCTGAAGAAAAGCTTTTCTAAAGGGATTTCATTTGTAAGCAGAACATAAGTGCATCATTTTGAAGCACACAGAAGAACAGACATGTTCTGTCTGCCGCTGCTACTGGAAGAACTCCAATTAATGGGTTAATAAAAATTCCATTACTGAAGAACTGCTGCTAGATATTTTTGCCCAAAATAGTTGCATTTCTAATACACACTATGAGGGAGAATTAAATTAATTAACAGCAGAAAAATCTGAATGCTATCAATGGGAACTACAAGTGCTCACTTATTCTTACCTTCTTCTGCCTCATCCTCCTGGGATGACACAGGCCCTCCTCCACTGGTGGGGCTGACCAATTCTTCCTCCCGTGCAGATTCCCTTTGTAGACTGACAACTTCATAAATTGCATCCCCAGCACTTGTGTGGCTTTTTCCTTCAGACTAAAATAAAATGTGTCTGTATTAGGCTCCCACTGTTGATAAATGCAGCTCTAACAGTATGCCAAAACCAAGCCAAAAACACACAAACATACTTCCTATCAAGGCTAAACAATACTTTGAACAGGACTCCCTCATCTCTTTGTACACCTAAGACTGGAAGTAACTGACAGCTCCATATATCTTAAGTTTTATAGGGAGAAAATAAAAATAAACAACCATTTTAACTATTGTTCAAAACAACTATAAAAAAAGCTTTCCAATTTCAATAGTTAAAATGAGATGAGGTCAAAGAGAAACCACAGCAAAAGAGAACAAACAGGGAAAACACTGGAGGAACTAACATCACAGAACCAGGAAACAAATGCCTGCGGGGAAAAATGTAATAGTATAGGTTTTTAGTACATAAAGACAAGACTAAACAAGAAACACATCCTCGTGCTTTTTGATAGCTGTAAATAGTGAAATCTCTTGGTAGTGTTTTGCTCATTAAAAAAAACAAACCAGAAAATTTCCCCTTTGTTACAGTGACTAGAATGTGCAATACACTCCTTTCAATGGGCAAACACATTGGCTACCTAGCTGTAAAATTCCTGTTTGCAGCCTAAGCTCTATTTATTACTTTTCTATATGTGCAGGGGTTTTTTTCTGTGTGCACACATTCGAATCATGAATACTTGTCAATCTTCAGACTTAAATTAAGTTGGATATTTAATTGTGGTATCCGTAACTACATATATTTGAGGTCACAATATTTTCAGTGGAATAATCTTGCTTTGTAAAAGCAGACTTTTCTTCCAAATCTGTTTTTTTAGGAATCTGATAACTTTCAAGGCAAACTACCTCAAAGGCTGAGGGGTAGGAAGAGGCTGTTTTCTTTATATACTTCAAGCTGGATAAGTTCAGAGTTGAATCTTTCACATTCTATCAACTTTGACATGAAAAGGAAGTTAATTACCTATACTTTAAGCATTGAACACAACCTTGCACATTTTAAAATAAGGAGAGTATTAGTTTATCCTCAGAGTTACAGTTCTGAACACGATTATTATTTGATGACATGCAGTGATTAATATATTTCTGGAGAATCATCTAAAACTGCAAACTAATGATTGTATTAAATGAGCCAAAATGTTGTACTATTTTGTTCTTTGTGCATCTTGCCTAATCAGTCAAAATAAGGTAATTTTTGAACATAATAAAAATATCAAATTAACCATGAAAAATTCTATTTCAGTTAGATAAAATTCTACTTATCTAAAAAACTAAAATTATGATAAAGTTGGAAGACTCCATGACACTTTCATTGGAGATGCACATGAACTTCTGACAAGCTCTTGCAGTTCCAACAAGATTGGTGAAATGAAGCAGCTTAAAGAGGGACACAATAGACAACTTCCCTACTGTATTTTCAATTAATCATTCAGATCTGCTTCCTTTAAAGCTGATACTCCAATTATCAGCCAGTTCTGCTGAGTGAACTTCTCATAAAGTCAACTTAATGAACTTCAGGGTGTAGACATAAATACCCTGCATTTTGTAACATTTAGAGGATAACATTAGAGTCATTATCCCTGTTTTATTCTCACAGAACACCATTATCAAATAATTACAAAGTACTTGGTGAAATCAATCAAGTATTGATGCTGCTAATATTATTAACCATCGCTATCCATGGCTTTTACTTTTGAGGGAGTAAGGGATGAGGTACCATGGATTTTGTTTTATGTTATAGAAATTACAAGTCTTCAGCCCCTTGCATTTCGGTTAACTGCAAGACCAGCTCTAAAGTGCAAATAATTTATTTTTAAATGAAGCACAAATGAAGTACCAAATTTGGTACAGGAATCCACCTCACAAGGATCATGTTCTAACAATGAAAAAGAGCATAAGTAACAGTGAGACAGACAGAACAAAGCTAAATCACACAGCAACATGCATTTGATGTCATTCCTCACATCTGATTGCACCTCACCAATCTTGGTTCAGACTATTAAATCTGAATACTTCCTCAGGAGACTTCTGATTTTTCTCTGCCAAAACAGAGAGGTCCCATTTACCCCTTGCAGTAAAATGCCATTTCATTGCTTGCTGCCTTTTGAAACACTGGTGACGGATGTTTCCTTACTGGAAGCGGCAACTTGCTGAGACAGCCCAAGTTTAAAGTTTCCCACCAAGAGCTCTGCATGCTAGAGCTTAGAACTGGGCAGGCTGCACACATGAATTTCTCACCCACAGTCAGACATGTATCATTTGCACACTGACTAATGGCATTATTGTTGTGATTTTACATCAGCAGGAAATTATACCATAGGATTCATTGTCTTGGGCAGGGAAACCATCCATCTCTGGAGCAGAGGCTTTTTATATTAATCCACTGTTACCTCCCCAGGGATCAACTTACACTCAATTGCTTTCCCAAAAAGTTTACAAATGGCCGATGCCAAAGCCATCTGCAGTTATTCTCCGAGGAGTAGGAGTGCCCTGAGGTACAGTGTCTTTCAGACCTACCCGCAGGAAGGGCTACTGCAATATGAACTCTCCAACTGCTAATTGGCTAAATAAAGACTTGCTGCAGGTCAACCAGACAGAGCCTGTCATCCATAACCAGGACCCAATGGTGTGGAAAGATTATAAAGATTAAAAGCAATCCTTCCCTAAAAATCCACAGAACAGTTCCTCAGAATTTTACAGCAGGAAGAAATGTGTGTGTTTATTAAGGGAGGGCAGGCATAAGTATGTTTGTCATATTATAAGAGGCGAGAAAGAAGAAAAGCAAGCATCCAAATTTCATATTCCTAAAATAAAAATGGTATAGTTGTAAGTGAATTAAAAGTAAAACTTAACTGATTATAAATATCAACCAGCTGAGGATGTTATATATTCAAATGTGTTTTCTCTATATTTAAAACAAAGATATTCTCAACATTTGTATGTAACAGTTGGTTTTCTCAAATTTTCTTAAATACTAAGTTGCTGTGCTAATCTCTAGAAGAGCTNTAACTTTCAAGGCAAACTACCTCAAAGGCTGAGGGGTAGGAAGAGGCTGTTTTCTTTATATACTTCAAGCTGGATAAGTTCAGAGTTGAATCTTTCACATTCTATCAACTTTGACATGAAAAGGAAGTTAATTACCTATACTTTAAGCATTGAACACAACCTTGCACATTTTAAAATAAGGAGAGTATTAGTTTATCCTCAGAGTTACAGTTCTGAACACGATTATTATTTGATGACATGCAGTGATTAATATATTTCTGGAGAATCATCTAAAACTGCAAACTAATGATTGTATTAAATGAGCCAAAATGTTGTACTATTTTGTTCTTTGTGCATCTTGCCTAATCAGTCAAAATAAGGTAATTTTTGAACATAATAAAAATATCAAATTAACCATGAAAAATTCTATTTCAGTTAGATAAAATTCTACTTATCTAAAAAACTAAAATTATGATAAAGTTGGAAGACTCCATGACACTTTCATTGGAGATGCACATGAACTTCTGACAAGCTCTTGCAGTTCCAACAAGATTGGTGAAATGAAGCAGCTTAAAGAGGGACACAATAGACAACTTCCCTACTGTATTTTCAATTAATCATTCAGATCTGCTTCCTTTAAAGCTGATACTCCAATTATCAGCCAGTTCTGCTGAGTGAACTTCTCATAAAGTCAACTTAATGAACTTCAGGGTGTAGACATAAATACCCTGCATTTTGTAACATTTAGAGGATAACATTAGAGTCATTATCCCTGTTTTATTCTCACAGAACACCATTATCAAATAATTACAAAGTACTTGGTGAAATCAATCAAGTATTGATGCTGCTAATATTATTAACCATCGCTATCCATGGCTTTTACTTTTGAGGGAGTAAGGGATGAGGTACCATGGATTTTGTTTTATGTTATAGAAATTACAAGTCTTCAGCCCCTTGCATTTCGGTTAACTGCAAGACCAGCTCTAAAGTGCAAATAATTTATTTTTAAATGAAGCACAAATGAAGTACCAAATTTGGTACAGGAATCCACCTCACAAGGATCATGTTCTAACAATGAAAAAGAGCATAAGTAACAGTGAGACAGACAGAACAAAGCTAAATCACACAGCAACATGCATTTGATGTCATTCCTCACATCTGATTGCACCTCACCAATCTTGGTTCAGACTATTAAATCTGAATACTTCCTCAGGAGACTTCTGATTTTTCTCTGCCAAAACAGAGAGGTCCCATTTACCCCTTGCAGTAAAATGCCATTTCATTGCTTGCTGCCTTTTGAAACACTGGTGACGGATGTTTCCTTACTGGAAGCGGCAACTTGCTGAGACAGCCCAAGTTTAAAGTTTCCCACCAAGAGCTCTGCATGCTAGAGCTTAGAACTGGGCAGGCTGCACACATGAATTTCTCACCCACAGTCAGACATGTATCATTTGCACACTGACTAATGGCATTATTGTTGTGATTTTACATCAGCAGGAAATTATACCATAGGATTCATTGTCTTGGGCAGGGAAACCATCCATCTCTGGAGCAGAGGCTTTTTATATTAATCCACTGTTACCTCCCCAGGGATCAACTTACACTCAATTGCTTTCCCAAAAAGTTTACAAATGGCCGATGCCAAAGCCATCTGCAGTTATTCTCCGAGGAGTAGGAGTGCCCTGAGGTACAGTGTCTTTCAGACCTACCCGCAGGAAGGGCTACTGCAATATGAACTCTCCAACTGCTAATTGGCTAAATAAAGACTTGCTGCAGGTCAACCAGACAGAGCCTGTCATCCATAACCAGGACCCAATGGTGTGGAAAGATTATAAAGATTAAAAGCAATCCTTCCCTAAAAATCCACAGAACAGTTCCTCAGAATTTTACAGCAGGAAGAAATGTGTGTGTTTATTAAGGGAGGGCAGGCATAAGTATGTTTGTCATATTATAAGAGGCGAGAAAGAAGAAAAGCNTCAGACTTAAATTAAGTTGGATATTTAATTGTGGTATCCGTAACTACATATATTTGAGGTCACAATATTTTCAGTGGAATAATCTTGCTTTGTAAAAGCAGACTTTTCTTCCAAATCTGTTTTTTTAGGAATCTGATAACTTTCAAGGCAAACTACCTCAAAGGCTGAGGGGTAGGAAGAGGCTGTTTTCTTTATATACTTCAAGCTGGATAAGTTCAGAGTTGAATCTTTCACATTCTATCAACTTTGACATGAAAAGGAAGTTAATTACCTATACTTTAAGCATTGAACACAACCTTGCACATTTTAAAATAAGGAGAGTATTAGTTTATCCTCAGAGTTACAGTTCTGAACACGATTATTATTTGATGACATGCAGTGATTAATATATTTCTGGAGAATCATCTAAAACTGCAAACTAATGATTGTATTAAATGAGCCAAAATGTTGTACTATTTTGTTCTTTGTGCATCTTGCCTAATCAGTCAAAATAAGGTAATTTTTGAACATAATAAAAATATCAAATTAACCATGAAAAATTCTATTTCAGTTAGATAAAATTCTACTTATCTAAAAAACTAAAATTATGATAAAGTTGGAAGACTCCATGACACTTTCATTAGAGATGCACATGAACTTCTGACAAGCTCTTGCAGTTCCAACAAGATTGGTGAAATGAAGCAGCTTAAAGAGGGACACAATAGACAACTTCCCTACTGTATTTTCAATTAATCATTCAGATCTGCTTCCTTTAAAGCTGATACTCCAATTATCAGCCAGTTCTGCTGAGTGAACTTCTCATAAAGTCAACTTAATGAACTTCAGGGTGTAGACATAAATACCCTGCATTTTGTAACATTTAGAGGATAACATTAGAGTCATTATCCCTGTTTTATTCTCACAGAACACCATTATCAAATAATTACAAAGTACTTGGTGAAATCAATCAAGTATTGATGCTGCTAATATTATTAACCATCGCTATCCATGGCTTTTACTTTTGAGGGAGTAAGGGATGAGGTACCATGGATTTTGTTTTATGTTATAGAAATTACAAGTCTTCAGCCCCTTGCATTTCGGTTAACTGCAAGACCAGCTCTAAAGTGCAAATAATTTATTTTTAAATGAAGCACAAATGAAGTACCAAATTTGGTACAGGAATCCACCTCACAAGGATCATGTTCTAACAATGAAAAAGAGCATAAGTAACAGTGAGACAGACAGAACAAAGCTAAATCACACAGCAACATGCATTTGATGTCATTCCTCACATCTGATTGCACCTCACCAATCTTGGTTCAGACTATTAAATCTGAATACTTCCTCAGGAGACTTCTGATTTTTCTCTGCCAAAACAGAGAGGTCCCATTTACCCCTTGCAGTAAAATGCCATTTCATTGCTTGCTGCCTTTTGAAACACTGGTGACGGATGTTTCCTTACTGGAAGCGGCAACTTGCTGAGACAGCCCAAGTTTAAAGTTTCCCACCAAGAGCTCTGCATGCTAGAGCTTAGAACTGGGCAGGCTGCACACATGAATTTCTCACCCACAGTCAGACATGTATCATTTGCACACTGACTAATGGCATTATTGTTGTGATTTTACATCAGCAGGAAATTATACCATAGGATTCATTGTCTTGGGCAGGGAAACCATCCATCTCTGGAGCAGAGGCTTTTTATATTAATCCACTGTTACCTCCCCAGGGATCAACTTACACTCAATTGCTTTCCCAAAAAGTTTACAAATGGCCGATGCCAAAGCCATCTGCAGTTATTCTCCGAGGAGTAGGAGTGCCCTGAGGTACAGTGTCTTTCAGACCTACCCGCAGGAAGGGCTACTGCAATATGAACTCTCCAACTGCTAATTGGCTAAATAAAGACTTGCTGCAGGTCAACCAGACAGAGCCTGTCATCCATAACCAGGACCCAATGGTGTGGAAAGATTATAAAGATTAAAAGCAATCCTTCCCTAAAAATCCACAGAACAGTTCCTCAGAATTTTACAGCAGGAAGAAATGTGTGTGTTTATTAAGGGAGGGCAGGCATAAGTATGTTTGTCATATTATAAGAGGCGAGAAAGAAGAAAAGCAAGCATCCAAATTTCATATTCCTAAAATAAAAATGGTATAGTTGTAAGTGAATTAAAAGTAAAACTTAACTGATTATAAATATCAACCAGCTGAGGATGTTATATATTCAAATGTGTTTTCTCTATATTTAAAACAAAGATATTCTCAACATTTGTATGTAACAGTTGGTTTTCTCAA
Organism: Ceyx cyanopectus; assembly: GCA_013401355.1. Taxonomy (NCBI): domain Eukaryota; kingdom Metazoa; phylum Chordata; class Aves; order Coraciiformes; family Alcedinidae; genus Ceyx; species Ceyx cyanopectus. The sequence goes on along the minus strand of VYZU01062571.1, from coordinate 13,990 downwards.
ATTTTCTTAAATACTAAGTTGCTGTGCTAATCTCTAGAAGAGCTACAGACACAGCATTGCATGAGATTGATTTACTCACTAAGCGATAAAAACAGCGGCACTTAAGCCGTGTAACATCAACAGAGCTTGGCTTTTTCAGACCTATTACTGTACCCCACAGGACAACAACTCCAATAGCCACATTAGGCTCAAGTAAAATTAAATCACTGCTGTTTGATCTCATTCACAGAAGATGATGGGCTGCTGTTCCAATGCAAATGTTAGTCAGCCTCTGCTGTTGGCTTCTGAACCAACACACCACCAGGCTTTGGACAAAGCAGGTCAACACTGCTGCAGGAGGATGCAGTTGCACATCATCCTACAAGGATAATACATAACGGACCCCACCTGATGCCAAGAACAGAGAAGACTTTAGTATTCTGCTCAACAGATAGCTATTGAACTATTCCCAGATGAGATGGATGCACCATCTCTCAGTGCTCAAGGAAGAAATAAATGCGCATTCATCACAGAAGCCCAGGACTGCGCAACGCACAGCTACGCATTGAGCTCAATCTTAACCACTCCCTCCTCTCTGTAGAGTTCAGCATTCTTTGTACAACTTGACTTAAAAGACAAACTCAAAGGGTCTGACAAACTGAAATACTTCAGAGAAAAGGGTTTGCTAAATTTTGTTTTCTTTACTGCTATTATAATATCTCCTAAGGTTACAATCACCAGCCAGAAATCACACAAACGATGCCAATTAAATAAACTCTCACAACAATGATGCCCTTAGCTTCATGTTTCATTAAGCCCTGAGGCTGTGAAGGACAAGAACACTGTTAATTTTACATCCTCATCAGCAATCACAAGTGAAAACATGGTAACTTCTCCCTGCAGCAGAACTTTTCCTGATAATCTTAAAAACTTGTTACTGAACATAGAGAAATTTATCCCCTCAGACACTTTGAAAAATCAATAGTAATAGCCTAACTTTTTAAAACCTATGTATTAGATTCCTTTGTCTTTAACAGTATATTCTTACAGCCACCTATCTTCACATTTTGAATCTCGGCAGCCAGGACTTCTCTTTGTTACATATTAGTTGATTTTACGGTGAAAAATTAAAAATTCATTTTTCAATTTTACCAGTCAAATTAACTTGCTTTTCACGTCTGCACACTGGTCACGTTGTATGAAATTAGAGAATTCAATAGGTAGGACCAATATTTTTGAAGTCCACAAAGCCTTGTGACACTGTATAACTCAGTTTACCAAAGCACTGATCATTTCTATATGCTACTTAAACATTATGCATTAAGCATCTCAGAAATAGTTAAATAAACTACAAAGGTGCAGGCACAAGGCTAACTTCTATAAAGGCCGTATTATGACAGACAGAACAAATGCTCACAGGATCAACACTTCTTTACAAGCTAAACACAGATTACCTGTTTTAGCTTCATATAAAAAGTTTCTGTGAAGGTTTTTCTGCTGAAGTACCAGAAGCGTTCGTTGGCAGGATAGACGCGCACAACCGTCTCCAGCAGAAACCGCACGGGCTCTACCACTTCCGTAACCACCATGTCCACGGCCACCGTCATGAACACCCGCTTGTCTGAAACACAAGGAGTCACATGCAGATACATTTCTCAAAGCTCAAATTGCTCAAAACAATCAGTGACAAGAATAAACAAACTGAAAATCCTTTCTAGACCATCTCTGACTGTTGCACCCATTTCATTACCCGACGTGCCTGCTGCACAGAATGACAGGATGCATTAAACAGTTTTAAAACAAAGATAGGAGCAAAACATCATGCAAACAAAATCATGCAAGGCAACAGCATTAAAATATATGGTCCCCACAGGATAAGGGGACTTTTTAAAGTGTAATCTTACTGCTGAGGGAATATATGAATATATGCATGTGTAGCAGATCAGTGTCAAGGATGTCCTACAGCACTGTTTGTCCTAAATCCTCTCAAACATCATGAAACACTTCAGATTTTTTTTTTTAATGTCCATGCTCACTCTGCCAGTTAAAAGCACTCTGAACATTCTACCCCTCCCTGTCCCAGTGTTTGGGTCAGACAGTCCTCACAGCAGCAGAACATATTTCTAAAGCAAAGCATGGATCAGTCATCTTCATCTGTAGCAGCTCCATCTTCCTGCATTCTCCTCTACTTGAAAAAGTTGGAGTTACACTTCAGTATCACGATCAGCTGATCAGAATATGAAACAAATAGTCCAAGCATATCCTCCAGGTTTACAGTGTAAAAAAAGGTTTGCTGCTTCTGGAAATCCTTACCAGAGAGACAACATCCATCATGTTGCAACAGAACCAGTATCTTTGCAGGAAGTGCAGATTTTTACAATAACATGTATAATCAGACATCNATAAAAACAGCGGCACTTAAGCCGTGTAACATCAACAGAGCTTGGCTTTTTCAGACCTATTACTGTACCCCACAGGACAACAACTCCAATAGCCACATTAGGCTCAAGTAAAATTAAATCACTGCTGTTTGATCTCATTCACAGAAGATGATGGGCTGCTGTTCCAATGCAAATGTTAGTCAGCCTCTGCTGTTGGCTTCTGAACCAACACACCACCAGGCTTTGGACAAAGCAGGTCAACACTGCTGCAGGAGGATGCAGTTGCACATCATCCTACAAGGATAATACATAACGGACCCCACCTGATGCCAAGAACAGAGAAGACTTTAGTATTCTGCTCAACAGATAGCTATTGAACTATTCCCAGATGAGATGGATGCACCATCTCTCAGTGCTCAAGGAAGAAATAAATGCGCATTCATCACAGAAGCCCAGGACTGCGCAACGCACAGCTACGCATTGAGCTCAATCTTAACCACTCCCTCCTCTCTGTAGAGTTCAGCATTCTTTGTACAACTTGACTTAAAAGACAAACTCAAAGGGTCTGACAAACTGAAATACTTCAGAGAAAAGGGTTTGCTAAATTTTGTTTTCTTTACTGCTATTATAATATCTCCTAAGGTTACAATCACCAGCCAGAAATCACACAAACGATGCCAATTAAATAAACTCTCACAACAATGATGCCCTTAGCTTCATGTTTCATTAAGCCCTGAGGCTGTGAAGGACAAGAACACTGTTAATTTTACATCCTCATCAGCAATCACAAGTGAAAACATGGTAACTTCTCCCTGCAGCAGAACTTTTCCTGATAATCTTAAAAACTTGTTACTGAACATAGAGAAATTTATCCCCTCAGACACTTTGAAAAATCAATAGTAATAGCCTAACTTTTTAAAACCTATGTATTAGATTCCTTTGTCTTTAACAGTATATTCTTACAGCCACCTATCTTCACATTTTGAATCTCGGCAGCCAGGACTTCTCTTTGTTACATATTAGTTGATTTTACGGTGAAAAATTCAAAATTCATTTTTCAATTTTACCAGTCAAATTAACTTGCTTTTCACGTCTGCACACTGGTCACGTTGTATGAAATTAGAGAATTCAATAGGTAGGACCAATATTTTTGAAGTCCACAAAGCCTTGTGACACTGTATAACTCAGTTTACCAAAGCACTGATCATTTCTATATGCTACTTAAACATTATGCATTAAGCATCTCAGAAATAGTTAAATAAACTACAAAGGTGCAGGCACAAGGCTAACTTCTATAAAGGCCGTATTATGACAGACAGAACAAATGCTCACAGGATCAACACTTCTTTACAAGCTAAACACAGATTACCTGTTTTAGCTTCATATAAAAAGTTTCTGTGAAGGTTTTTCTGCTGAAGTACCAGAAGCGTTCGTTGGCAGGATAGACGCGCACAACCGTCTCCAGCAGAAACCGCACGGGCTCTACCACTTCCGTAACCACCATGTCCACGGCCACCGTCATGAACACCCGCTTGTCTGAAACACAAGGAGTCACATGCAGATACATTTCTCAAAGCTCAAATTGCTCAAAACAATCAGTGACAAGAATAAACAAACTGAAAATCCTTTCTAGACCATCTCTGACTGTTGCACCCATTTCATTACCCGACGTGCCTGCTGCACAGAATGACAGGATGCATTAAACAGTTTTAAAACAAAGATAGGAGCAAAACATCATGCAAACAAAATCATGCAAGGCAACAGCATTAAAATATATGGTCCCCACAGGATAAGGGGACTTTTTAAAGTGTAATCTTACTGCTGAGGGAATATATGAATATATGCATGTGTAGCAGATCAGTGTCAAGGATGTCCTACAGCACTGTTTGTCCTAAATCCTCTCAAACATCATGAAACACTTCAGATTTTTTTTTTTAATGTCCATGCTCACTCTGCCAGTTAAAAGCACTCTGAACATTCTACCCCTCCCTGTCCCAGTGTTTGGGTCAGACAGTCCTCACAGCAGCAGAACATATTTCTAAAGCAAAGCATGGATCAGTCATCTTCATCTGTAGCAGCTCCATCTTCCTGCATTCTCCTCTACTTGAAAAAGTTGGAGTTACACTTCAGTATCACGATCAGCTGATCAGAATATGAAACAAATAGTCCAAGCATATCCTCCAGGTTTACAGTGTAAAAAAAGGTTTGCTGCTTCTGGAAATCCTTACCAGAGAGACAACATCCATCATGTTGCAACAGAACCAGTATCTTTGCAGGAAGTGCAGATTTTTACAATAACATGTATAATCAGACATCACACATCCCTGGCTTCTCTTATCAGACCACAGAGGCAAGAAGGCATTTAAAACAAAAACACACCAACAAAAACAAACCAACAAACAACCCACTGCAAGAAGAGTCCACACCACAAAACTAAATCACACCACACACACAAAGTCATATTGTAAAACACAAACAGTGTTGAGCTGCACAGTAAGAGTTTCATCTGCATGCTACCAGAAATAACAGGGTTTGAAAGTCCATCGGCAAGAGCAGTGACACTGGCTGTATATACTTTGATGTGCCACTGATGTGTGTTCTGCCTTGGGATAGAGAACAAACTCCAGATTTGCATTCAAACCTTCTACATCACTTCAGAGAACATCAATTCTAGCCATAAGTAACTGTGCTGTATAATCAAGCACTTAAGCACATCACCTCCAGCTGCCCCGAGACAAAGGAGATGTAAAGCTGCTTGTAATCTACTCCCCACAACCCCAAGAGCAGCAATGCCTCCTATTTGCACTGCTTGGCTGTGTACAGAGGGTGGAAAACAACTCCTGAGGGCTTAGGACTAAAAAGCTCTGATAACCTCTGAAAAGGGACATAAGCACCAAACACTTATTTAATGTCTCCAGATCTACAGCTATATTCTACAAACAATTATTCACATTTCTATGTTGCATATGATTATACAGAACAGTTCCTAGCCATGGACTCTTGGAGCATAATGGTTTATGTACTCAGACATATGCTCCATGATTCCCAGAAGAAAAATATATTTGCTAAACCCATGTGGAGTCAAACAAATTTACAAATCAGATTAAATTACCTTTAGGAGTTTCCTCATTAAGTACTAGAAACATGGGTGCATTAGGATTCCAGATTCCAGTTATTACATAAGCCTTCCCATCAGAACTCTTTCCCATTGATTCCTAAAAAAAAATCCATACAGGATTCTATTAGAGTCATGGTTTGAGATCAAAGACATTGAAGGAGGAAGAAAAAGTGTTCTATGAACTTCAGAGTAAGGTTGAGTTCACTTTAGAAAATACTATCTAAATCAAGAATTGAAAATAATGGATTGAGAAAGGTTATATGGAAACATAACATTCAGGGCCACACCACCACCATCTCTCCTGTGCCTGTCCCTTCTGAAGAGCCTACAGCCATCCAGCACAGCACTGCACTTACGGGATTCATCCCACCATGTTTCCAGAGAAGCAAAGAAAGGCAAAAGTTTTCAGCGCCTTGGAAAAATAAGACCACTTCCCCAACACCCAAACATAAAAACCTATTATTTGCTCTAAATGTTTAGGCAATATGCTCAACACAATAGAGAAAGCTTAGTTGTATGTAACAACCAGCTGCCAGTTGACCTAGCTGTGCTTCACCCACTGAACAAAACCCAGACACCACAGGTTCTGACATTAATTGAAATGTTTTCTCCTTTGTACATAACAAGTTTGTTTCTAGTTTGAAGATGTAAGCCCCAGGATTTAAGAACCAAAAGACAAACAAAACCAAACAGATGAGAGGGTTGGTGGTTTTTGTTTGTTTTTTAATCACCTCTATCTTACTAAGCAGGTTATTAGAGATAATTATTACCATGTCTAGTAGGTGCATGTCACTGTTCTTCACATTTCGTCCCGGGCTTAATAGCATCCCAAAACACCTGTGAAGTTTATTTAAGAAAAAAAAAAAAAAAAAGAAAAAATTGATATTAGCTTTTCAAAACACACAAGTATTTTCTTGAACATAATGGCACAGCCACCTACTGTTTCTAATTTAAAGAAAAACTTTCTTTGCAGTCCTTTGTTAGTGTTATGGCAACGCTCAGGAAACATCACAATATATATTACAGAAATGACAATGAAATTGTTTTCCAGGATGGATATGACAGAAATCAGTGCCTCACCTGAGAATAACCAATTATTGTTAAAGACAACTTAGAATGTTGAGTTTAAAGATACCAACAATTCCTATACAATAGGGATGGAGATTGGTAAGAAGAAATTCTCTCTCACCAGTCCATTTCAAAAACTGTTTTCACAGAATCATATGAAAAGCTACAAATTCACCCATTCTATCACCTGCAATGTCACTGGTGTAAAACAGCATGTGGCATCATGGGCTATTAAAAAAAAAATCCCTCATTTTCTCAATTTTTAGACTTCATTTTTTAGACCTGAACTTCTGTATTATACACAGCCTAGAATTCCAGATTTCCGATCCAATCACTTAACAAGAAAGTATTATTTATATTTGTAACAGTAAAATAAAAAAAAAAAACAATAATAATGTTTTTAAAATTAAAATATTCAGAGCTATGAACTTTAGGAATTTTGCAGGTACAAATCCAGGTCTGAAGTTTCTGCCAATCATCTTTCTCTTTCTCTCCTTCAAACATGCTCCATTATGAATACAAAACTCCCAAACAGAATGATGTGTTTTTAACACAAGCTGCAAGCTGTTTTGTAGCTTTTCAAAATATTAGATCTCCAATGAGGAAAAAAAAGAAAACAACAATTTGAAGGCAACTGCATAATGAAATGCTGTGTGAAAGTGGGGCTGTATTTCAGAGGATTTGATTTGAGAATTTCTTCTTCTACACAGCTCAATTCTCTAACCCTACCACTCTGCAGCTCCAAGAAGAGGCTGCTTCATCTCCTCTGTACCCTTCCAGCAGGCATTTGAATGACTGGGGAGAGTCCCCCCATTCCTACCTTCTCTAAATCTGAATAAAAACAGCTCTGTCACCTGGGCAACCCACTTATCCAAATGAAAATTTACATTTTTCAGCAAACATAAATTCTAAGAGATTATCTGAACGTTGATAGGTTAGCAATGAAGATACAATAGTTCCACAGCTTTCAGGCAAGCACAATGAATCATGAACAGAGATATAATAGCAAGTACCATTTCAATAATGCTATTAACTGTGAAAGTCTTAACATAAGCAATTACTACACCATCTAGTAAGTTTGCCCCTATTAACGTCTGTGTATGTGATTTTCATTTTCCACCTCATTACACTTAAACAGTAACTTACATCTGCAACTGTATTTTTCCTCCTCCATAGTCTTTCACTACTCAAACCCAAGTGGTAAATAAAACAGTAGATGGTGGCTTTGATTTATCTACACAGCACAATGCAGCACCATGCAAAGCACCCAAGGTAGGTAGGATGGTAGGACTTATATTTAACCACAGAAGCAGGCTTCTCTGTGAGACTAATTAGGCCGGGCAGAATGTTGCAGTAGACTGACTTACTACTTCTTGTTCCTGGGGTAGAAATAGCTCTGAGAGGGATATATTTATAATAGTAGAGGGGTCACTAGCTCCTGGTACATCTGTGAAAGAAAACTGTAAGGCTAAGATTTAGAGGCAGGCAAAATAGCTGTGCTTTTCAAAGACAACAGCTCACAGATCCTAGCTCTTGCTGTGCATCTCTCAGATGTACACAAGTTCTGATGTGTGCCAGCCAAAATTTTTGGGAAGCATGCTTCCAAAAGCGTGGGAGTCAGGAACAAGTAACCCCTGTCTCTCACAGAAGCAGATACTTAAGCTGACTGGCAGCATCCTGCTACTAGATAAGATAGGGCTTCTCTTCCCACTAAGTTCAAAGAGCAAAATGAGTTCAAATGAGTTCAGGACCTTCACTTGCAGAGAAGTCAGATTTTACACAGTTATCACCACATTCAGTTTCCAATTTGAGGAGGTTGAACCACACACCCAGGTTTCAAAATGACCTGCAGAGTCTGCAGGCCTCGGTCTTGTCACTTGTGACATGTTGGGTTTTCTGCACTTCTAGCTGGTTATCAAGTGGCTACGTGCAGGTGTACTCTTTTCTTTAAATTTAACTAGTTTCTAGACCTTAAAAAGAACTGAAATTATTCTTCACTAATATATATTTCCATTTATGGAAATAAAAATGCTAGTCACAGATAAGGATGATGATATTGAGTTAACATGATGACATGATCTTTAAGAGATTCCAGTACTACTAAGCAACCAACCAATATTCTGTACCCCAGTTCTAAGGACACCAGAATCTAACCTAAGCTATGCCTGCATAACTTGGTATTAACTCTCCTGTATGACAGGTAGCATACTATATTTAAACACCATTGTATTGAGAATGGAGTCAATCCTCTCATTTCTCAGAATGCAAGGCTGACACTCTTGATAATAACTTTATTAAAGCCTTTGATCATTAATCAGAATTTTCTTCTTGAAGCTTCTAAACCCCCGAGACTTTCTATTCCACATTTTGGGACTGAACTTATGCAGTGCCACAAATAACTCAAACCTGGGAGACAGGAACCAACATCATTTCTTTATCTGCTTTGACCTAGATAAAAACAGGCAAAGCCCAGGTCAAACAGGTAACACAGGTAGGGAGGACCAGTGGAACTCAACCCTGAGTAACCTACTCCATCAACCTAACACAGCCATGGGTCCTATCTGAACACAAGGAGGTGGGGAGTTTCTCTGAGTGATACCAGATGTAGTCATCTGAGACCATGAAAGATTCTTGAATGCTTTGAGACTAAAATCTTTAGCAATAACATTTTTTTTCATTATAATTTCTACCTAGAAACACTTTAAGACACATTAAATTGCTCAGAAGCTCACTGTCTGATGTAACCTGAATTGATCTTTTATACCAGTCTTGAATTTTAATATTATGCAGGTAAGTACATAAAATTACTAATAAACAAGTTTGTGTATGCCCTGGCAATTAAATAACATTTTATCAGCAAGGCTTATGGTGACAAACATCTTGAACTGTAAATCCTAAACAAGATCAAAATAAAAGCTAATTTCTAAGGAAGGCAGCTTTTTTTTTTTTTTCAGGGAAGAAGACCCCAGCAAGTAAATGTTATTAATTCTGCCTAAAGGAGTTAATTTGATAATTAAATTTTGAAGTAGAAATTATTTACATGAAGAAATACATTGGAAATATTTGGGGTTTTTTTAAAGACAATAATTAGCAAAGAACAATTTTACAGTGCAAAAGAATGCTGATAAAAAAATTCTGGTGTATATTCCTTCTCTATAATTCTAGTTTCATTTTTGAAATAAGATCTTGAAAGCAAGTCAAGAGATCAACCCTAAGTTTGGGGATGGTTCTGGGTTGTTTTCTTTTCTTGATTCTCCTGTAATCCCGAATCCCTTTTTCACTGGAAATGAACTTTCTTAGAGTTACTCTTTTGATAAGGTTGCCATCTGGTGGCGTTTGCCTTTTTTTAAATATTGACCTATTGAGCTAAGAATTTCCTAATTTAAAATATTGTGATAGCTACTACTATGGTACTGGAGTCCACTATTAGTGAACACATTATGTAATGGTTATTCTTCACATGCACAGCCCATTTCTTGTGCAAATGCTTTGCCCACAAGGTCAGATTACACTGTCCAAAAGGGATTCCCCTCACTAATTTCCAGGAAATTCAACATGAGTCATCATCACTCATTCCCAAGCTCTTCACCGTCACTTGAAGACAAACATCAGAAGCCTATTACACAACCATCAAAAAACAAAACAATTCATTTTGAACCAAAAATATTGTGTGTTTTGAAAGCCAGTGTAGATTAACCTTCTGTTCTCTTTAATCCATTACTGTGTCACAGTTTCACCTTTTAAAAAAAAATAAACCTATCATCCTAAAAGCAGTAGTTAATATTTTGTTTAACTTGACTTACTGATTAAAATAATGCTATGTTTAAAAATAAAAAAAGTCAAATAAAAATCAACTACCACAATACAGGAGATTCTGCTAAATAGGCTGCAGGCTGCTTCCCTATGGATATAGTGCTCCTATGTGAGCACTGATATGATTAATCATCTGCAATTTTAAATGAGTATTATCTTTAGTGTTACAAATAGAAGGGTTGAGCTTTTTCCCAAGTTTGTAAACCAGTGAGTATGTACAGACAGAGTTGTTTCATAGATAGATATAAATTAAGCCTTGATCTCCCCTCCCCAAACCCCACAGGAAAAAAAAAATCAATCACCAGTATTACTAAGCATTTGCAGTTTCTGTGAAACTTCTCTTGTCTTAGCAAGTTCCAGCAGATATTTCTTTTTATATTACACAAATAAGGTTACTGTGCTCTTTTGAAATGTGTTGCTTGCAGGAATTCCACTCCTGGTGCACACAGTGCCCCAGAATGGGATTGGAAAATAGAAAATTCTCTTTTTTGAATAGCAGTGTCCTTGGAGGCCAAGTCTGCATCTCAGATATTTTCTGCCCAAGCCCCTCTGTCTGGGTAGAATTGAAGGCTCTGAAGGATTGAAGGCTTTAGAAAAGGCATTTCCTTTCCTGAGAAGGCTCAGAAGCTGCCAGGGCAGTGGCAGAACAAAGTCTGGAAGCATACAGGTAGATTTAAGTGGTTTTGGATACTTCTGGGATGGATATAGGTTGAACTTTATTACACAGGGCTACAACCAACAATGGAGAATTGGAGGGATCTTGCCCTTTTGGCAGTAAAGGGTGTTAATTAGCATAAAGTCTGCAGAGAAAACTGCAGGAAACAAAGTCTTGTTGCAGAAATGCAGTATAAATAACAGATATGAGATGCATGAAGGGAGGAAAAATACTGGGGGAAAGACAACACTGAAGCCCTTCAGGAACTCTGGAGCTGCTGGACTGGGGAAGACACCACACACATAAATAAGCAACTGATGCACAGAAATCTTGCTGGTAAATGGTCTTTTATGCAGCAGATGAGCACCCCAGTGTGTTTTTAAAGCATACAAATAATTCTGAGCAGCTGATGCCACGGTGCCTAACAGCAAGAAATAGTTCTGTAATGGTTATATAAATAGTCACTTCCATTTTGCTGCAAAAAAAGCCAGTTTTAGGGAGTCTTTCCTATTGGAATGCCAAAGCATCCTGTGCTTCAGAGCAGGATTCCTTCTGCTTGGNTGAAGGTGCTTGTTTGGAAGAACGTTTGAATGCTGTTGAGAAACTATATAAAATACGGCTGACCTGCAGAACAGCAAAAGAATTAATTACCACTCCAATCCAAAAGAAAAGTATTTTTAATGGGATATCATGGTTTGGTTTTGAAGGGCACAGAATTGTCATCACTTGCCTCTTTCACTGCCCACAAAGCCTTCCCTAACACAGAATATCCCATTGGGTATTTAATAACCAAGCACCTTCAGTACCATTTCCATTCACATGTTATTACTATTACAAGATTAGGAATGCAACTCATTACAGAGACAGAATCATCTACCTTTCAGGTTGTGTATTTAACAGCTTCGTTTCCATCTTGCTTTTGCAGATGTCAAAAACAAGGTGATTCCTTCCTTTTCAACCTCCACTTTTCCACTTTAGAAAATTAATTTTTTACTCAGCTACCACTTAGTTCTTCCTAAAATCCTAGGGCAGATCACTGCAAAATGATTCTCTGTAACTCACAAGGTCAGCACTGCAACTTTTGTCTGAAACCTACCCAAATGAGGCCTGAAATACAGAATACTAGTCTTAAGCTTGGACTTTCTACCTATTCCCAGTATAGTGCACTTTAGAGTTTTACTGAAATACTGAAATAAAAATAAATTAAGAAATTATGTTAATATTTATGTATGATTAGCTGCATAAAACACATTATGCGTTAACATATTTTTCAAGGCACTATATATACACCATATCCACATCTGGAGTAACTTCTTAAAACACTGCTTATATCCTTTTTATTGGGCACTGTATAAGATTTAATACTTACTGCCTCTTTAATCTCACATGAGAAAACATGGATCTGGAACTCTTCTGTTCCACAGCTGCTCTCAGTAAACGCAAAACAGTCACTCTCTGAAGTCCCATTTTGTCCACGCACACAAAACAGCACCTTATAGATTGGAAAAGAGGCTATCTCCATATTGTTGGATTGATTTATTATTCTGTCAAGTAAAGGAACATGGAAGATCAAAGAAAGAAGTCAGTAAATCAAACAGCCCTACCTAAAAGGCTTTACTGCAATTAGATAAATATAATAAACTATAATTACTACTAAATTCAAGTACACAAGATGGGCAGTTGGAACAGAAGTGACAGGCTTTCCAGATTTTAGACATACATGTTTCTGGTTAATTTTGGCCTTAATACCTTCTACTCTCCATAATATAACAAACATAGTACTTCTCTATCATGCAATAGCAATGACCATTATTGCTCTGTAATAATTTGTGAAAAACACCATAGTAGAAATGCAGAAACCACAGCAATTGTGAAATGCAATTTGCATACAAAGAAAATTCAACATTATAAAATAATTTCATATCTTCTTAATGATTTCTTAGACTTGGTTTGTTAGAGTTTTTTTTCAGAATCTACAAGACTATAAAGCTTAGCAAATGCTTGCTGCCATGTTCAGATGAATATTAATCACAGACCTAAGGGCTCTCACACACCATCTTCAATTCCTCTTTTTAAAAAAAAGACAACAGGGTGGTGGTCTCAGAACAGTCTTCTAAACAGTAAGTTTTATAAAATAACAGCTGTAGTGACACAGTTCTCCTCTGTCTCTTTTGCTACCTGTCCATATGCATATTCATATCAAGGGTGAATAAGCATCAGAACCTGGATTACAATGCCAAGTCTGTAACAATAAAGGACTAATCTAAAAGTGAGAAAAGCCCAGACAGGAGCCAGAATAATGTAATATGGGGGGTTTCATTTAATATGTCCCACCAATGACAGCTGTCAAGTAACAGGAATAGAAACACTAGTCAAAAATCACACTGGTGTCACTTGAACTTTGATGGAGTCTATAACATCAGACATGGATNACCTACCATGAGCATCCCTAGCAAGAAAGATGTATTTAAATGAAACTAACTTGAAAAAAGTATGTGGTTTTTTAATCCTCTTACAGAAAAGATATAGAGGAAAGAACTGTAAAAGCAAAGCAAGAGCTTCCTTGTTGTAACAAGTCTGCTTATGAAAAGAGGACAAATCAATTTTACTGCAGCACTGTAGCTGTGCATTCTGCAAGTAGCTTTATGCTTTTTCCAAAGAGATTTCTTGCTTCCCTGTTCCCATTCACAGTACCTAAAATTTCCTTTTCCATCATCTTCTTTGACTTCTAAGGAAACACTGAAAGTGTACACATCACTGTCTGGAGTAGGAAGAACAAAGTCCTTGACGTGATCAGATGCTTGTTTGGAAGAACGTTTGAATGCTGTTGAGAAACTATATAAAATACGGCTGACCTGCAGAACAGCAAAAGAATTAATTACCACTCCAATCCAAAAGAAAAGTATTTTTAATGGGATATCATGGTTTGGTTTTGAAGGGCACAGAATTGTCATCACTTGCCTCTTTCACTGCCCA
>VYZU01062569.1:17308-59414 GCA_013401355.1 Ceyx cyanopectus | reverse complement strand
CAGGTGCTGTAGTTCTGAACTATTCTTGTCCTGCAGAAAGTCGTGTGAATGTAAATGTCATCAAATTCTGGTGCATTCCAATCAGAGCTTCTCCACTGAATGTTATTTCTGTAAAGAACTACATCAAAATTCAGATCTATATACATCTCATCTGAGTTTAGACCCAGGTCTCAATTTCACAGTGGAGACAGATCTGTCCTATTCTTAGTGCACCCTATTCTTAGTGAATCAATCTCAAATCTGCAAGAAAAATGGGATATAGTTTAAAGTAAATATTAATCACACGTCTGTACTTGCACCCGGTGCTGTTGATTTTGAGAGCCTTTCTTTAAATTGGGATTTTAAAATCCAATTTTAATATTCTGTCTTGTGATCAAATTGCTTCTCTGACTGGCCTGTGTTTGAATAATCAATCATGTTGCATTCAGTTCTCAGAGCCATCATTTGTGCCTTCCAAAAGCCATTTTTCCTCACATATTATGTAAATCCCCCAGAGTAGTCTCTGATCGCCCAGCACTGAGCTCTAGAGCCCAGGCTCAGTTCAGGCAGTGGGAGGTAAACTGCTGTGCTACCTGTCAGCTCCTCTGCTCCCCCTCTGTTTCATTCCCACCTTCCCTGCCAGGCTGGCTGCCCTTCCCTGCTCCTGGGCCTTGTTCAAGTCTCCTCTTGCCTAATCCTTCACCCACCTTCCTGCCCAGCTTCCCTGTGCTCCTGCAGGACATTCAGATCTGGTCACTTTTCCTCGTGGCAGTGCAAGACTCACTCAGAACACAGCCAGCTTGCCTTTGGTAGAGGTTAAATGAGCAGCCATCCTGCAAAAATCCTTGGGCCTGCTCCCAGTTCCACTGAATTCCACACTAAAGACTTCGAGGAGATGCAGCTCCTTGACATTCTGTGGCTGTAGGATGCTGCAGGACTTTGACAGCTATGAAAAGAAGCAGTAGGTTTCTCTTGTCATTCTAAGCAGTCTATGAAAAGAAGGTACAGAAGATTATTCCAGCAGAGCCTAGATTTCAATAAAACAGTGTAAAGCTGCTTAAACTCAGGGTTTCTTAAACTCATGACAATGATTTGATAACACGTGTGCTCTGCTTGGCTAAAGCAGTGCTGGCACAAAGGTAGTCCATGATTTGCAGTGAATAACTGTTTTGCCAAACAGAAAGAACAGAAGTAGCTGTTTGCTCTCCATTATAAAATTATCAGATTCTGTAGATTTAGGAGTCTCCCCTTCCATAGGTCTGGAAGTGAATCATGCAGTTGTGAGTAACAGAACAGACAGGCTCATTTTCCTAGCCCACAAACAGCTAGCCATGCAAACAGCCATCATATCTGCCACACTCTTGCTATCTGGCTGTCACCTCAACAGCCTTTCTTCATTGCCTCTCTCAAATACCTTCTATCTCTAAAGCCATTTACAGGTTTCTCTGGCTTCCTGAAAGGTAGGAGACTGTAAAGATGCTGTCAGTCTGTGTTCAGCAAGACAAAGTGATCTAGTTATTGTGGTAGTCTGCATTCTTTTATAAAAGCAGCCTAGCAGGACTTGGAGCTTCTGTTCTGTCTCTGTTCCATCCAGAGAACTGGTGCAGGCAAGTCAGAGGAAGACAAGTGCTCCTGCTTTTGAAGCCAATTCCAGACCTGGGAAAAGTAGTTCCAAGCTTATGGTATAACACAAAATCTTCTGTTCATCTAATCTCCTGATCATCTGCAAGGACTGGTTGAGGATCATTTGTTAGGCCTGGCACTCCTAGCACCTGCCAGAATAATCCCAGAATCATTCAGGTTGGAAAAGCCCCTTGGGATCATCCAGTCCAAACATTAACCCTACTCTACAATGGCTCCTTCAATGGCCTTTTCTTTTTTTCCTTACAAAACTTTTCCAACAGCACAGCAAAAAGAGCTGGCATTTTAAACAGCGTGTCTGGAGTTGAGTGCCAGTGGTAGCTTGTTTATCAGAGTAACCATAAATGACAGTCACACCAATGTTTTCATCATCAAACCACTGGCTTTCCCTTTTTAGTACCAAATGGCTTTCGTGAGCAAGATAAAATTAGAGATATTTGGCCCTGCCCATGACAGGGAGGTTGGATTAGATGATCTCTAAGGTCCCTTCCAACCTAGGCCATGCTATGATTCTATGATAGTAAAATCCCAGAAATGATAAAGATAATTGCTCCAGGCACTGAGCTTTTCTAAATCTGCTTATTCCTGTGGCTGTAATTAATAATAATAGTGACAGATCTGGTGCTCTTGCCACTGAAGTACATTGTTTCTCAAGTAAAGCTCAGTATATCTAAAATACCTCTTCAGATTCAGTCCATGAAAACACTGCTTCTGATGAGCCAGGGAGCAGCTGACAAACCAATGCAGTTCACTTTACCTGAGCAATGGCTCAGCTCAGGATTAGAACACCTTTCAGGCACCTAAATGAGATTATCTCAGTATCACTAAAATCAGTATTTAATCACACAGAAAACCATGAAGAAGTTGGTGACCTAGAGTCTCACTTGTGTTTGTTTCCTGCCACTGCCTGTGAGGGGCTAAGAGCACTCAGGTGTGATCACTAATAGCACAGAGTCCCAGGGGCCTGGGAGCATCAGAGAGAAATACAACCTTCAGAGATACAGAAATCTGCATAAAACAATAGTTTGTACAATATTTTTGTGTCACGGAACCACAGCAAACTGCAAATCTAGATGCTTTTTATTAGGTAATGATCTACATTAAAAATTCCATTATCTGAGCTAATAGTTTTGTGGTGGCTAAGGCATGAGCAGAATACACTGTCTTTATTGTCTGGGTCAATGTCATTTTGCTGTTTGCTGATGATATTAAATCTATTTTTTATTAGGAGATTTGGCAGGTTTTGCTTGGAAGATGCACATAACTCCAATATATAGGTCATTGTGGAAGGAGCTTTTTCCTTCTCCAATTGAAAACATGCTTTTCCCCCATAAATTCCCCATGGTATATGAGTTTTTGTTTAAAACATGTAGATGCTTTTCTTCTCTGAGGCAAAATTGTGAGGCAGTTGCTTTTTGTTTTCATTTCCTTTTGGATAAAACTTTAACCTATCTCTGCTGGAGGCACAAGAAGCTCTAAAATGGCATCAGTGGTGGAAAATTCATTTGGAATTACTCTTTTTCTCCAGAATAAAATTAAAGTTTGGAAATTTTATATAAGAGGGGTGGCACATTTGGGAATTTTATATAAGAGGGGAGGCACAGTACTGCAGCACATCTTCCTCTTGTTCCTTTATAGAAGCATAGCTCAGTAATTCCTTTATTTATGGGGTTTTTTTCTGGATGTATAGACTTTCAAGACACACCAAAAGGTAAGCCAGCTCCTGCATTCTTTGCCAATCAAACTGAATACTGAAATGAGGATGTTTTGCACACACTCAAAATGAGCAAGACCCCATCTCTTTCTTCTCCTGAAGAATAGTTGGTTCATTAAGGTGCTAAAATAGAACTGAGGCTCTTAGAGCTATTATCTAAATTATTGTTGCATGTCAATATTTTTATCTGAGAATGGTATCTTGCATAATTGAGGTTCCTAAACAAGTGTGTGAGTGCTGCTTGCCACTGTTAGTAGAGAAACACAGGTTCTGCCAGCAGAGACTCACGAGCTGAACTCACACAGGGTGGACCAAATTATTAAAGGGTCAACTGTCCCCCAGCAAGCCCAAGGGAGCTCAAAACTTCAGTGTCTGCAGTGGAGCTATGTTTGCTAGCTTAAGGAATGGAAGCTCTCTGACAATTGTCACTTTGTGTCCTAGGAAGGAGCAGCAGCAAGGGCTCTGATCCTGGTCACACAGCCAGCTCAGCCATGCTGAAGCCAGAGCAAGGCCAAGGTAAGCACTGCTCACTCAAACACAGCAAACCCCTGGTGGTAGTGACTAAGGAATCATGGTAATTGCAGCTCTGCCACTGATCTTGGCATTCCACAAATATCCTCTCAGTGCAGGGTGCTGAGAAGAGGGCTGTAGCATGACTGAACTAGCTTACAACAACTCTTCCATCTGGGATGGCAAGGGAAAAAAATAAGTGGTGTGGCTGTATATTCCCCATGTATATATTGCAGTCCTGGGGAGGTTTGTAATTAGCACAGTTAATTAGCATTCTGGCAAATTTTTTCCACTTCTGGACTTGTCTTTTTTGAGATGCAGGTAGTAGGAGAGTAACTTCATTGTTCACTTTGCCTTTATGACTGTTGCTGAGCACTAAGCTGACTCTTTCATACAACTGGTATAACAAAATTTTCTCAGGATGTTCAGCTTGAAACTCATCATTCCTTGCATCATTGCTGTGCATCACTTAGCTAATTTATTTAGATTAAATTTCACCTGATATTTTCTTTCTTCAGTCACTTAGTTGTATGAAGTTCCCTTGCAATTCTGGCTGGTTTTGCAGATTATGAATCTCATAGCATATAGGAAGTATTGTATGGACACTGAAAATGAAAATAAAGCCCTACAAGTCATAGTAGAAATGCCATGCAAGTTTAGGGGGTTAATTTTTAAATTATATTTGAATTCTGGAAAATAAATGGAGATCATATAAGAGCTTAAAAACATCAACATATTTTGACTCATTTAAAACAGAGAAGCCATTTTATACAGCAGTACAAGAGGAATATATGTGATCCACTAAGTTTGGCTCAGCTTCTTTTTAAGCAGTAGCACAAATAGTTAATTAAGAATCTGGTGAGAAAGACCATATTCTGATGAGTAGAAGTACTGAAAATCTAGTGAATGTCCTATCCCACTCCACATTCATTGAACTTGAAATGGTTTATCTCCAAACATTTGGAGATGCTTCTGTTACTAACTTTCATAGAGGTTATAGAGGGATTATGGTTTCATATATTAAACCAAACCTTTTGGTCATTAAAGGCAACTCCCTGTCACAAAGCTGGGACAAACACAGCTCTAGGAATATTGCTTGTGTCATTGGAATTTCTCAGGGCAAGGATTTTGAACCAGTGACCAAGTAGAAATGTGACTGTGCCACTAACCTCAGCTACCTAAATATAAATAGGGGATGTTGACTGCTGTAAAAACAGTCACTTAGAGCTGAAAAATGTCAAATGTGACTATAAAGTAGCTAGAGAAAATAAAGGTGTACTTTAAAATGTTCAGAACATGCATACTCACATGGTTGGCTGGAGTTCCTGCTGAGTGCTTTGCAGAGATACTGGGCCACAAGATTTCCTAGCCCATCAGAATACTTGGTGTTGTTTAGTAGGTTGCCACCTGAATTGTTAGTGCTAGAAGCAGGACTGAATCTGGAAGCAGTGTTCCTTTAAATCCATACTAGAAATCAATATCTACAAGACTTTTCAAGGCTGGAAGATGTGGTTGTAAAGTAAAGAGAGGAGCAGCAGAATGAATGACAGCTTGACTGAAGCATTAGGCTTCACCTGAGTCTAAAATCGTGTCTAAGTGAAGTGAAATTGCCAATAATGATCTGGGTCATTAATGTTTAATTCTGCATTTCATTATGTAAAGTTCTTCTAGTAAAGGAGTTCATTAGTAACAATTAAGGGTGGCTCTCTAACTTCTATGCACCTGTCCCTAATTAGCAGGGTATTGAAATCAATGCTGTGAATTGCTGAAGTGCTTCACACTGGACATAAATAATGTGCTGTACACAGCTAGGATTGCAGCACCTTCAGTGAGCTCTGCTGACACTGGGGACACCCCCTGCTGCTCAGCACCACACTTACTAGCTGAGGAGCAAGTTCATCTGCTAAAAGATGTGCCTATTTGTTCTAAAACGAAGGCAAATAATCTTGTCAAATCCAGGTTTCACAGTGAAGATGGAAGTTATCAGAAGGACTGTTACAATTACCTTTGTAAGCTATTTTTAAATAATCTTTTCTGTTTTCTATTGCTTTTAATTTCTCTGATCTAGAGCCTTAGTCACTATTTTATATAAACATCTATATATTATATGCATAATATCACTGTTGTGTCAGTTCTCATGGCATTCATTACCACACTGTGTCCTGACAGAAACAGTTGCTGGAGATAGCAAGGATGTGCCAACATCAGGAAAGCTAACCTGTGTTCCCAGTTATGCCTTAAAGGTATCATTTACCCATAATTAACTATTTTTCATGAGAACAGAGCTCTCAAACACATGCTCTTAGACAAATATTTCAGTGCAGCCTGTACTAGATGTACTGTATTTCCTCTCCAGACAAGGCCACAGGTTATTCCGGTGAGATTCACAAGAAGATGAAAGACGGCAAAACTGGCTTCATATGAGTCTAGCAGGAGGAACCTTCCAAGAGAAAATGACTGATGTGGCAAATACACACAAAGCATAAAAACAAAACAATCCTCTTGCTTGTGGGGAAGTTAGGAATTTGATCTGAAGATTTCAGGCTCAGGTAAACACTAACAAACCATATTAACACTGGCAAACAACAGCTGTTTCTAGTACAAACTAAAGGCTGCTCTTCAGGGGCTTTTTCTGAAGTACAATTTAGCGATGCTACATCTGCAAGTCATATCTTTAATTTAATTGCTCTGATGGTCTGGCTTTAATGTACATTTTTAAACATGAAGCTGACAGCCAAATAGTATTTATTTTAGATGTTTATTTAAATTATCGTTTTGCATTCATTTCTTTAGATTTTCTTTCATTAGAATAATAATTCAAACGAACAATCCTGAAGGATCACTTTGATCACAGAGCAGGACAATATCAACACTGCAATGTAATTACACTGACAGGGTGCTTTAAATTATGCAGACAATTACAGTTTGTCCTCACAGAAAAAAATACTCTAGACAAAAATAATTGTCAGATGGAATCACAAAATCCACTTTATTCTCTTGCTCAGGAGTGGCAAATGTCATCAGAGAGCTTGGTTTGGAAGAGAAGCAACCAGGCAGCATTTTGAAGATAGGAGAGTAGTTGGACTGCTGTGGTGACTCATAAATGGATATTTAAATTTGGGAAAATGACATCCTTGGGGAGTATTAGCTTTCCTGTCATCTTGGTTTATTTATTCTCTCAGCAGTTTCTATTGTAAAACAAATCTCTTCAGTTGCAAGAGGGAGCCATTTTTCCACTGTGTTTCAACAGCTGGGAGAATTAGATCAACCTTTGAGGTGAACAATAGGGATTTTTAGTTGAACAATAGTTGCTGAGTAATTTACAGCTTCTTTTTCAAGGGCCNCAGTGACCAAGTAGAAATGTGACTGTGCCACTAACCTCAGCTACCTAAATATAAATAGGGGATGTTGACTGCTGTAAAAACAGTCACTTAGAGCTGAAAAATGTCAAATGTGACTATAAAGTAGCTAGAGAAAATAAAGGTGTACTTTAAAATGTTCAGAACATGCATACTCACATGGTTGGCTGGAGTTCCTGCTGAGTGCTTTGCAGAGATACTGGGCCACAAGATTTCCTAGCCCATCAGAATACTTGGTGTTGTTTAGTAGGTTGCCACCTGAATTGTTAGTGCTAGAAGCAGGACTGAATCTGGAAGCAGTGTTCCTTTAAATCCATACTAGAAATCAATATCTACAAGACTTTTCAAGGCTGGAAGATGTGGTTGTAAAGTAAAGAGAGGAGCAGCAGAATGAATGACAGCTTGACTGAAGCATTAGGCTTCACCTGAGTCTAAAATCGTGTCTAAGTGAAGTGAAATTGCCAATAATGATCTGGGTCATTAATGTTTAATTCTGCATTTCATTATGTAAAGTTCTTCTAGTAAAGGAGTTCATTAGTAACAATTAAGGGTGGCTCTCTAACTTCTATGCACCTGTCCCTAATTAGCAGGGTATTGAAATCAATGCTGTGAATTGCTGAAGTGCTTCACACTGGACATAAATAATGTGCTGTACACAGCTAGGATTGCAGCACCTTCAGTGAGCTCTGCTGACACTGGGGACACCCCCTGCTGCTCAGCACCACACTTACTAGCTGAGGAGCAAGTTCATCTGCTAAAAGATGTGCCTATTTGTTCTAAAACGAAGGCAAATAATCTTGTCAAATCCAGGTTTCACAGTGAAGATGGAAGTTATCAGAAGGACTGTTACAATTACCTTTGTAAGCTATTTTTAAATAATCTTTTCTGTTTTCTATTGCTTTTAATTTCTCTGATCTAGAGCCTTAGTCACTATTTTATATAAACATCTATATATTATATGCATAATATCACTGTTGTGTCAGTTCTCATGGCATTCATTACCACACTGTGTCCTGACAGAAACAGTTGCTGGAGATAGCAAGGATGTGCCAACATCAGGAAAGCTAACCTGTGTTCCCAGTTATGCCTTAAAGGTATCATTTACCCATAATTAACTATTTTTCATGAGAACAGAGCTCTCAAACACATGCTCTTAGACAAATATTTCAGTGCAGCCTGTACTAGATGTACTGTATTTCCTCTCCAGACAAGGCCACAGGTTATTCCGGTGAGATTCACAAGAAGATGAAAGACGGCAAAACTGGCTTCATATGAGTCTAGCAGGAGGAACCTTCCAAGAGAAAATGACTGATGTGGCAAATACACACAAAGCATAAAAACAAAACAATCCTCTTGCTTGTGGGGAAGTTAGGAATTTGATCTGAAGATTTCAGGCTCAGGTAAACACTAACAAACCATATTAACACTGGCAAACAACAGCTGTTTCTAGTACAAACTAAAGGCTGCTCTTCAGGGGCTTTTTCTGAAGTACAATTTAGCGATGCTACATCTGCAAGTCATATCTTTAATTTAATTGCTCTGATGGTCTGGCTTTAATGTACATTTTTAAACATGAAGCTGACAGCCAAATAGTATTTATTTTAGATGTTTATTTAAATTATCGTTTTGCATTCATTTCTTTAGATTTTCTTTCATTAGAATAATAATTCAAACGAACAATCCTGAAGGATCACTTTGATCACAGAGCAGGACAATATCAACACTGCAATGTAATTACACTGACAGGGTGCTTTAAATTATGCAGACAATTACAGTTTGTCCTCACAGAAAAAAATACTCTAGACAAAAATAATTGTCAGATGGAATCACAGAATCCACTTTATTCTCTTGCTCAGGAGTGGCAAATGTCATCAGAGAGCTTGGTTTGGAAGAGAAGCAACCAGGCAGCATTTTGAAGATAGGAGAGTAGTTGGACTGCTGTGGTGACTCATAAATGGATATTTAAATTTGGGAAAATGACATCCTTGGGGAGTATTAGCTTTCCTGTCATCTTGGTTTATTTATTCTCTCAGCAGTTTCTATTGTAAAACAAATCTCTTCAGTTGCAAGAGGGAGCCATTTTTCCACTGTGTTTCAACAGCTGGGAGAATTAGATCAACCTTTGAGGTGAACAATAGGGATTTTTAGTTGAACAATAGTTGCTGAGTAATTTACAGCTTCTTTTTCAAGGGCCAGGAACAGAGAGCCCTTCCATCAGAATCTTCCCTGTTTTCTGGCCAGATGGTAGCAAGAAGCACTGGAAATCTGATCACTGTCCTGTGGTGTTTCTTACCAGCTCCATGGTTACTAACCTTACAAATACTACTCCAAACCTCTTGAGAATCTTCTGTTAGTAATACTAATACATGTTGTAGCTGTATCCAATATCCTTTTGGGCCACTACCCAAAGGAGTCAAACCTTGGTTCTCCTTCTTGATAGAGCTGAAGTTCTGGAACAGTCCCCTGCCTAGAAACTAACCTTTGAGGAGCTTTACTGTGTCCATTCCTTTCCAGTGCAGTCTGGGAGTGGCTGTACAATCCTTGCATAGCCACCAACACAAATTCTTGAATCAAAGCCTGAAAAAGGGATGTCTGCATTAGTTTGAATTTAGTCTAGACTTGAACCTTTTATCCACCATCTACCTCACCTACTGTGCAGTAAAAATGCAAATTTTTTTAAGCCTAGCATATAATTAGTGTTCCAGAACTAGATCCCATTTCCACAGGGCTGCTCTTCAACTAAGTTATTTGAAAAACAAAACAAAACAAAAAACTTAAAACTTTTAAAGAGTGCTTTACACACAGCTTAGAATCCCAGCATTGGAATCTCTGCTCCATGGACACTTGCAGTTTGGGGTCTCCTGATATCATGGTTCTGTAGTTTCTTTCAGCATCAGCAGGACTTGGCTAAGCATGCAAGGAATGAGCTTGAAATAAATGCCCTTTGGGTTCAACACAGCTAGGGGATGAAGGTCACCTGAGGAAGAAGGAGCTCAATACAAGCCAAGAACAAGAGGCCAACACAAAATATAACAGCCTGTTATCCCAACAAGCTGTGCTGTCACAAATAACAAGAGAGTTGGAGTGAAATCCTTCTTAGAATAGTTGTTTGGAAAGCAAAGCCACTGGAAACAAACCCATTCCACCAGGGAGAAATCTTGATCTCTTCCTAAGAAATGCCTGACAACTGAGTTGTTTTGGAGCAGGACACAGGAGGGGAACCAGCAATGAACCAAGCTGGTTTCTACATGCCTTTGGTTTTGAAATACATGTGTTGTGTTACTTATCTCAATCTTCTTATTACTGTGAGATCTCCTGTGTGTGTATTTTTTATAAGATGTTGTTTGAAGGGATTTCAGAGTGATAACAGCTTCATCTCAAAAAAGCCATGTTCTGGTCATCACTTTTGCAGAGATGGGTGAGATGGGTGCTTTTGGAAACACTTTTGAACAAAAGAACAGATCAGTTGAGAAAATATAACTTTGGTATTCCCCATTTGCTGTGTCAGCTTGATGGAATCAAGCTAGAATGAGGCATTCAGTATCATTACCATGGGGCTAAAGTGGAAGGCCTTTATTCTCTGAATGCCAGCATTCCAGTGGAATCCAACTCACAGTGCAAGGGGAATTCTTGCACGAGAGAAGGAAATCCATAAGCTATGGCAGTTGTCTGAAAACCTTATTAGTTCAATGAATCACATTTATCTAGACACTAATAATTGTAATATAAATAAGGCAGTCAGAATAATCTAAACCAGCCCATCATAGAAGACTGAGTATGTCAATGTTATTACCCTAGTGTTACAATTACTGAAGTTTAATAGAGAAATATAAGAGACATACAGAAAGTAATTGAGATAAAAGAGCCCAGTAAATTGGTGGAGTGCTGCAGAGTGATGAGCCCCAGTTATTCACTGCAGCAGNAGGCCAAGTGCTGGGTCCTGCAGTTGGTCACAATATCAACAGTCAAGGATACAGGCTTGGGTAAGAGTGGCTGGAAACTGGTGGCAGAAAAGGATCTGGGGTTGCTTGTGGGCAGCTGGCTGAACATGAGCCAGCAGCATGCCCAGGTGGCCCATAAGGCAAATAGCCATCTGTCTGGTATCAAAAATAGCATGTCTAATATATAAAGAAGTTATTTTCCCACTGTACTCAGCACAGGTGAGGCCACACTTCCAACACTATGTTCATTTTGAGGTGCCACAGTATAACAAAGACATTAGGGTGCTGAGAAAGACATCGAGGTGTGGGTCCAAAGAAGAGCAATGAAGCTGTTGAGGGGTCTGGATAACATGTCCTGTGAGAAGTGGCTGAGTGAACTGGTATTGTTTAGTCTGTGGAAGAAGGAGGCTGAAGCGAGACCTTATCACTCTCTACAACAACCTGAAGAGAGGTTGAGGTGAGCTGGGTGTTGGTCTCTTCTCCCAAGTAACAAGTGACAGGATGAGAGGAAATGGACTTAAATTGTGCCATGGGAGGTTTAGTTTGGATATTAGGAAAAAAATCTATATTGAAAGGGTGTTGAAACATTGGAACAGGCTGCTCAGGGAAGTAGTGGAGTCACCATCCCTGGAGGTGTTAAAAAAGTGTGTAGAAGTGGCACTTCAAGACATGGTTTAGTGATGATAGAAATGTTGCATTAATGATCTTAGAGGTCTTTTACAACTTCAATGATTCTATGATTCTATGACAACTTGCTCTGCGTCTGCTCCTGTTTGAGTGGATTTTTCTTTTGCCTCTTATTGATCTGGAGGTCAAAGAAACCTGCCCACTGACTTAGTTTCTTTCCTTCTGTCACCTTCCTTTTAGGTCAACATGATTTTGATTTAGCTGATGCTCTTGATCACCCAGGTAGGTAAATTTTCTATCCTTATTTTACCATGGTATTTAGACTCAACAATAAATCTTGAGGACTGGAATATGAATTAGCTAGTACTTCAAGATATACAGAACAGAGAAATGTTATATTTCAATGCCTCTGTCATAAAATTAAAATTTTAATTAAAATACAACAACAAAAAAAGGCTTTAAAAACATACCCCTTCATTGTTAATTTCTGTTATGATTTGTAAAGATTTGTTGAATGTAACTCTCTAGATTTGCAGATACCTTCTTTTGATAAGTTGAAAAAATTTAAGCTTTTATTGTTTATTGATATGCCATTGTATCCCACAGAGGACATAATTACCCGGAGGCCTACAGTGATCAGAAGACCAACAAGGCCTGTGCTGAGTAAGTAATGAAGACAACACGTCATAACTGATTTTAGAAACCTTGAAATGGTCCATATGATGGAAATCCTTTTTCCCCACTAGTTATACTTTAATCTGTTACTCCTTCCCTTACCCCCACCAAAAAAAACCCCACATAGTGGCTTTAATGCTTAGATGTCTTCAGAATTCTCTCCCTGTTATTAAAAGCCATAGGTAAAAATACTGTTAGTTCATAATCAGGTGGCAAAATCTATACTTTTTTAAAGATACTTCTTTTTTGAGGAAGCTTACAGTAAAAAAAAACCCAAAACCAAACCAACAATAATCTGCTCACCCACAGAATTGACACATCAAATACTGTGAATAAATTATTTTAAAATANAGAAAGTAATTGAGATAAAAGAGCCCAGTAAATTGGTGGAGTGCTGCAGAGTGATGAGCCCCAGTTATTCACTGCAGCAGTTACAGGCTCACAGAGCCAGCTCTGCTTCTCTGATCCAAATGAGGGACTGTATTACAGCAAATAGGCCACATTCCTCATAGAATTCCCCTGGGAGCTTTGTTAAACATCCCACCTGGATTCTCTGCACTGCTTGTGTTTCTTCTGCAGCATGAATCATCAATGGGGAAATTCCTTGAAGTGCTGTAGAATGCCTCTGCCCTTTGGAGTGTCTGTCCTGAATGCAGCAGACATGCAATCAGCCTGCCCCAAAGCTAAGGACATTGGTGGATCTTCAGTGAAGCAAATTAATTCTTTTTTTGTGTCTCCCTTGTACTAAAAATACCTCTCCCTGGAGTTATCTCATGCGTCTGCCTTTTTGAGTGGTTTCTTTGGAGGGAGATAAAATTGACTGGCTGTCAAGACAGCATTAATAAAGAAGAAAAACAAAATAAAAGGAGCAAAGAATCCCATAAGATCCAGTAGTGGTCTTGTTTCCACGTTGCAGTGTGAAAAAAGCAGGACAGAGGGCTTGCATAACCAAAATAATTGCCATTATAAGGAACAAATCAAATCCAGAGAAATGCCAAAAGTCTAGCAAGCAAGTCAGCCTGGTCACACCTTGGAATGATTTACAGCAAACACTTTCTGGAGGAGAATTTCCATTGCAGAGGGACATGTAAAGGCTCTGCTTTCGGGTAAAGAGCAAAGGGTCATTCCTGACTCCTTTGGCTGTGGCAGCCAGCTCAAGGAGATTTTAGGATTAATCAGAAAAGGCACAAAGTGAGGTGCTTACATGGTAGGATATCCAGCAAAAAAACTTGTATTGAGCTCCTCCTGTGAGGAGCTCACATCCTGGTTGCTCTCCCACTTGTCCAGATGGCTGTGCCTTTTCTAAATCCAAATTCCCTGGCCTTATTGCACTACTGCTTTGTGAGTAGCTACCTAGTCTTAAAATAGTCTGAAAAATGAGGGTGACCTAATTTTCCACCCATCCACAACATCCAGCAATTATTTCTTCTGTTTCCCCCCCAAAAATCTTCCCTCCTGCTAGCTGCACATGTGCTCCTTCTGCACCTTCTTCAATCCCAGAGGGCTGCAGAGGATCCTCAACCTGGAGGAAAAAGGGAGAAAAGAGAGCATAAGATTTAATGTGTTGGTCGTGGGCTGAGGGAAACAAAAAGATGCAGGTAACCTGAGCTACTTCAATGTGTGTAATGAATGAAATTGCCCTGTGAATTAAGTGCTTGCAAAGAGAGAAGAAAAACAATTATTTTTTTTAACGTTCTCAAGTTCATCTTAGTAAATATTTTGCATAGATATTAATAGGAGAAAAATAATGCTGGATGAAACTGAAAATACCTGTTCTGAATTTGAATTTTTGCAGGCAATCAGGACTATTTAAAAGATAGTGTGCAAACAAAGAGGGAAAATAACAGCTTGAAAATTCATTCCTGGAGAGCCTCAAAATATTTGGTCTGCAGAACGTCTTCAGTATAGTATTTAATAACTTTTTAAAAGGACCTATTTCAAGCTTAAGAGCATTTTCAGAATTGCATTTCAGAAACAGAAAATGCAAATCTTCTCACTTCAGTTTTCACACTAGTTCATATCCAAAAGGGATGTAGAAACCTTGAAATGGTCCATATGATGGAAATCCTTTTTCCCCACTAGTTATACTTTAATCTGTTACTCNGTGTTACTTATCTCAATCTTCTTATTACTGTGAGATCTCCTGTGTGTGTATTTTTTATAAGATGTTGTTTGAAGGGATTTCAGAGTGATAACAGCTTCATCTCAAAAAAGCCATGTTCTGGTCATCACTTTTGCAGAGATGGGTGAGATGGGTGCTTTTGGAAACACTTTTGAACAAAAGAACAGATCAGTTGAGAAAATATAACTTTGGTATTCCCCATTTGCTGTGTCAGCTTGATGGAATCAAGCTAGAATGAGGCATTCAGTATCATTACCATGGGGCTAAAGTGGAAGGCCTTTATTCTCTGAATGCCAGCATTCCAGTGGAATCCAACTCACAGTGCAAGGGGAATTCTTGCACGAGAGAAGGAAATCCATAAGCTATGGCAGTTGTCTGAAAACCTTATTAGTTCAATGAATCACATTTATCTAGACACTAATAATTGTAATATAAATAAGGCAGTCAGAATAATCTAAACCAGCCCATCATAGAAGACTGAGTATGTCAATGTTATTACCCTAGTGTTACAATTACTGAAGTTTAATAGAGAAATATAAGAGACATACAGAAAGTAATTGAGATAAAAGAGCCCAGTAAATTGGTGGAGTGCTGCAGAGTGATGAGCCCCAGTTATTCACTGCAGCAGTTACAGGCTCACAGAGCCAGCTCTGCTTCTCTGATCCAAATGAGGGACTGTATTACAGCAAATAGGCCACATTCCTCATAGAATTCCCCTGGGAGCTTTGTTAAACATCCCACCTGGATTCTCTGCACTGCTTGTGTTTCTTCTGCAGCATGAATCATCAATGGGGAAATTCCTTGAAGTGCTGTAGAATGCCTCTGCCCTTTGGAGTGTCTGTCCTGAATGCAGCAGACATGCAATCAGCCTGCCCCAAAGCTAAGGACATTGGTGGATCTTCAGTGAAGCAAATTAATTCTTTTTTTGTGTCTCCCTTGTACTAAAAATACCTCTCCCTGGAGTTATCTCATGCGTCTGCCTTTTTGAGTGGTTTCTTTGGAGGGAGATAAAATTGACTGGCTGTCAAGACAGCATTAATAAAGAAGAAAAACAAAATAAAAGGAGCAAAGAATCCCATAAGATCCAGTAGTGGTCTTGTTTCCACGTTGCAGTGTGAAAAAAGCAGGACAGAGGGCTTGCATAACCAAAATAATTGCCATTATAAGGAACAAATCAAATCCAGAGAAATGCCAAAAGTCTAGCAAGCAAGTCAGCCTGGTCACACCTTGGAATGATTTACAGCAAACACTTTCTGGAGGAGAATTTCCATTGCAGAGGGACATGTAAAGGCTCTGCTTTCGGGTAAAGAGCAAAGGGTCATTCCTGACTCCTTTGGCTGTGGCAGCCAGCTCAAGGAGATTTTAGGATTAATCAGAAAAGGCACAAAGTGAGGTGCTTACATGGTAGGATATCCAGCAAAAAAACTTGTATTGAGCTCCTCCTGTGAGGAGCTCACATCCTGGTTGCTCTCCCACTTGTCCAGATGGCTGTGCCTTTTCTAAATCCAAATTCCCTGGCCTTATTGCACTACTGCTTTGTGAGTAGCTACCTAGTCTTAAAATAGTCTGAAAAATGAGGGTGACCTAATTTTCCACCCATCCACAACATCCAGCAATTATTTCTTCTGTTTCCCCCCCAAAAATCTTCCCTCCTGCTAGCTGCACATGTGCTCCTTCTGCACCTTCTTCAATCCCAGAGGGCTGCAGAGGATCCTCAACCTGGAGGAAAAAGGGAGAAAAGAGAGCATAAGATTTAATGTGTTGGTCGTGGGCTGAGGGAAACAAAAAGATGCAGGTAACCTGAGCTACTTCAATGTGTGTAATGAATGAAATTGCCCTGTGAATTAAGTGCTTGCAAAGAGAGAAGAAAAACAATTATTTTTTTTAACGTTCTCAAGTTCATCTTAGTAAATATTTTGCATAGATATTAATAGGAGAAAAATAATGCTGGATGAAACTGAAAATACCTGTTCTGAATTTGAATTTTTGCAGGCAATCAGGACTATTTAAAAGATAGTGTGCAAACAAAGAGGGAAAATAACAGCTTGAAAATTCATTCCTGGAGAGCCTCAAAATATTTGGTCTGCAGAACGTCTTCAGTATAGTATTTAATAACTTTTTAAAAGGACCTATTTCAAGCTTAAGAGCATTTTCAGAATTGCATTTCAGAAACAGAAAATGCAAATCTTCTCACTTCAGTTTTCACACTAGTTCATATCCAAAAGGGATGTAGAAACCTTGAAATGGTCCATATGATGGAAATCCTTTTTCCCCACTAGTNGTGTTACTTATCTCAATCTTCTTATTACTGTGAGATCTCCTGTGTGTGTATTTTTTATAAGATGTTGTTTGAAGGGATTTCAGAGTGATAACAGCTTCATCTCAAAAAAGCCATGTTCTGGTCATCACTTTTGCAGAGATGGGTGAGATGGGTGCTTTTGGAAACACTTTTGAACAAAAGAACAGATCAGTTGAGAAAATATAACTTTGGTATTCCCCATTTGCTGTGTCAGCTTGATGGAATCAAGCTAGAATGAGGCATTCAGTATCATTACCATGGGGCTAAAGTGGAAGGCCTTTATTCTCTGAATGCCAGCATTCCAGTGGAATCCAACTCACAGTGCAAGGGGAATTCTTGCACGAGAGAAGGAAATCCATAAGCTATGGCAGTTGTCTGAAAACCTTATTAGTTCAATGAATCACATTTATCTAGACACTAATAATTGTAATATAAATAAGGCAGTCAGAATAATCTAAACCAGCCCATCATAGAAGACTGAGTATGTCAATGTTATTACCCTAGTGTTACAATTACTGAAGTTTAATAGAGAAATATAAGAGACATACAGAAAGTAATTGAGATAAAAGAGCCCAGTAAATTGGTGGAGTGCTGCAGAGTGATGAGCCCCAGTTATTCACTGCAGCAGTTACAGGCTCACAGAGCCAGCTCTGCTTCTCTGATCCAAATGAGGGACTGTATTACAGCAAATAGGCCACATTCCTCATAGAATTCCCCTGGGAGCTTTGTTAAACATCCCACCTGGATTCTCTGCACTGCTTGTGTTTCTTCTGCAGCATGAATCATCAATGGGGAAATTCCTTGAAGTGCTGTAGAATGCCTCTGCCCTTTGGAGTGTCTGTCCTGAATGCAGCAGACATGCAATCAGCCTGCCCCAAAGCTAAGGACATTGGTGGATCTTCAGTGAAGCAAATTAATTCTTTTTTTGTGTCTCCCTTGTACTAAAAATACCTCTCCCTGGAGTTATCTCATGCGTCTGCCTTTTTGAGTGGTTTCTTTGGAGGGAGATAAAATTGACTGGCTGTCAAGACAGCATTAATAAAGAAGAAAAACAAAATAAAAGGAGCAAAGAATCCCATAAGATCCAGTAGTGGTCTTGTTTCCACGTTGCAGTGTGAAAAAAGCAGGACAGAGGGCTTGCATAACCAAAATAATTGCCATTATAAGGAACAAATCAAATCCAGAGAAATGCCAAAAGTCTAGCAAGCAAGTCAGCCTGGTCACACCTTGGAATGATTTACAGCAAACACTTTCTGGAGGAGAATTTCCATTGCAGAGGGACATGTAAAGGCTCTGCTTTCGGGTAAAGAGCAAAGGGTCATTCCTGACTCCTTTGGCTGTGGCAGCCAGCTCAAGGAGATTTTAGGATTAATCAGAAAAGGCACAAAGTGAGGTGCTTACATGGTAGGATATCCAGCAAAAAAACTTGTATTGAGCTCCTCCTGTGAGGAGCTCACATCCTGGTTGCTCTCCCACTTGTCCAGATGGCTGTGCCTTTTCTAAATCCAAATTCCCTGGCCTTATTGCACTACTGCTTTGTGAGTAGCTACCTAGTCTTAAAATAGTCTGAAAAATGAGGGTGACCTAATTTTCCACCCATCCACAACATCCAGCAATTATTTCTTCTGTTTCCCCCCCAAAAATCTTCCCTCCTGCTAGCTGCACATGTGCTCCTTCTGCACCTTCTTCAATCCCAGAGGGCTGCAGAGGATCCTCAACCTGGAGGAAAAAGGGAGAAAAGAGAGCATAAGATTTAATGTGTTGGTCGTGGGCTGAGGGAAACAAAAAGATGCAGGTAACCTGAGCTACTTCAATGTGTGTAATGAATGAAATTGCCCTGTGAATTAAGTGCTTGCAAAGAGAGAAGAAAAACAATTATTTTTTTTAACGTTCTCAAGTTCATCTTAGTAAATATTTTGCATAGATATTAATAGGAGAAAAATAATGCTGGATGAAACTGAAAATACCTGTTCTGAATTTGAATTTTTGCAGGCAATCAGGACTATTTAAAAGATAGTGTGCAAACAAAGAGGGAAAATAACAGCTTGAAAATTCATTCCTGGAGAGCCTCAAAATATTTGGTCTGCAGAACGTCTTCAGTATAGTATTTAATAACTTTTTAAAAGGACNTAAGATTTAATGTGTTGGTCGTGGGCTGAGGGAAACAAAAAGATGCAGGTAACCTGAGCTACTTCAATGTGTGTAATGAATGAAATTGCCCTGTGAATTAAGTGCTTGCAAAGAGAGAAGAAAAACAATTATTTTTTTTAACGTTCTCAAGTTCATCTTAGTAAATATTTTGCATAGATATTAATAGGAGAAAAATAATGCTGGATGAAACTGAAAATACCTGTTCTGAATTTGAATTTTTGCAGGCAATCAGGACTATTTAAAAGATAGTGTGCAAACAAAGAGGGAAAATAACAGCTTGAAAATTCATTCCTGGAGAGCCTCAAAATATTTGGTCTGCAGAACGTCTTCAGTATAGTATTTAATAACTTTTTAAAAGGACCTATTTCAAGCTTAAGAGCATTTTCAGAATTGCATTTCAGAAACAGAAAATGCAAATCTTCTCACTTCAGTTTTCACACTAGTTCATATCCAAAAGGGATGTAGAAACCTTGAAATGGTCCATATGATGGAAATCCTTTTTCCCCACTAGTTATACTTTAATCTGTTACTCCTTCCCTTACCCCCACCAAAAAAAACCCCACATAGTGGCTTTAATGCTTAGATGTCTTCAGAATTCTCTCCCTGTTATTAAAAGCCATAGGTAAAAATACTGTTAGTTCATAATCAGGTGGCAAAATCTATACTTTTTTAAAGATACTTCTTTTTTGAGGAAGCTTACAGTAAAAAAAAACCCAAAACCAAACCAACAATAATCTGCTCACCCACAGAATTGACACATCAAATACTGTGAATAAATTATTTTAAAATAATTGTGAATTATTTTAAAAGGTGCCAAATTTTACAAGGACTAATAAACCCCCCCCAGAAAAACAAACAAACAAACAAATAAACAACAGCCAAGCAAACATCAGTTGGACAGCTCTGGGTGCAGGAGCAGAATCACCCTTTTCCTTCCAGGTTGCTCCAGCACCCTGCACAGCCTCAGATTTCACAGATCATTTAGTCCAGAAGGATATTTCTCCTCCTACAGAGGTTGTTACTTGGAGAAAGTGTGGTGAGAAACCTGGTTATAGTAAAGTTGCTCAGTATCAAACATGTTTGAGCTCCAGAAGAAAATACAGAACACTTGCCATCAAGACACAAACAGCTTTTGTCAGCAAACGTGGTAATTACCAAAAGATGCGATCCAGGACTTTCCATGTTAGTTCCTTAATGGACTAAGCTGTTTTCTCATGACATCATTTTGGAGATGAGCATGAATGCAAGTCCCAACACAGTCTTCAGGCACTGGAGAGTGCAGATTATGAAGATTCACCTAAGAGTTGACAATCTCACAAACAAGAGTCATTTTTACCCAGGAAAATGCTCTGAATGGAATATCTATGAAATACTTACTGCATGGCCCTTGGAAGTCAGTGAATCAAGGGAAGAAGGTTCCTTTTCCAGCCTCAGAACTTGGCTCTGGGTACCAAAGTGAACTGAGGACACTACTGTTAGGTGCCAGGGAAAATTCTTCTCTGGATTTTAAGACTGGGGATTAAATACTAAATTCCATGGACAGCCTTCTTAACAAAGGGTTATGCAGGAGAAGAAACAGAGCCCTGTGGTGCTGCAATCAATCTCCAGTGCTAATCAACACTCCTGTCCTTAGTGCAGAGCCTCAGTGACAAGGAGAGGTTCCTCCAGGCACAGGCAACAGCATGGCAGCACACCAGAGCTGAAATCACTGTGAAAGAACTGTGAGAAGAAAACAACAACTTGAAGCCAAAAACTGCCTAGAGCCTAAACACTGGCAGAGAAAAGCAAGGCAAGGAGGAAGTCCTGTGATGTGCAGGAAAGGAGAAAAAGTCCTTGAGGCTCAGGGGTGAAGCCTGTGGATTGAAAAGGACCCATTCAGCACACGGGCTAGTAAATGGAATGATGGCACCTCTTCAAATGAATTCAGACACTAGGAGGGATTTCACCTTCAAGAGGCAACGTTTTTGTTGGTTCTAAAGAAATGATGAAAAGTGCAAAGCTCTGAGTAACACCTTGTAATTGAATTCACAGGTTATCACTGAACGCTTGTGCTGAAGGAGGAAAAGAACATCTACAAAGCTTCTGAGCTTAAAATTAAACTCTAGCAAGCCATTCTCATAGACACTTTAGTTCTTGGCAACTCTTCTGAGAACACACTGACTGATCTCTGCCCACATAAAAGAGCCTATACTTAGTGCCTTCAATAAATGGAAGATTTGGATATTCCAGAAGGGTGTGGAGAATATGGGGAAAATGGAGGGGTTTTAAATAGTTTTTTTTCAGTGCCAAGTGTTTCCTTCTGTAGGGTTACTGTGCTCAGTATCATGAAGGCTGCATGTAATGCTCCACATATGGAATAAACACAGACTAGGTGAGCTCTTCTGACCTTAAAATGGAGATACAACCTCACTGAGTTTTATGGGACTGAGTTTTGTGAGAGCATTCCTTTTTTAGCTCTGCATTTAAAGATCCTTCATACTTTTCCTGTCAATTACTGTACCAGATGACTTGCTGTACTATGTTGTTTCCCATCTGCTCCTGATTCCTTTTTGCTTCATACCTCTCTTGCTTTTTATCCTTTTCTCCAATTGCTTGTCCTTNAAAACCCCACATAGTGGCTTTAATGCTTAGATGTCTTCAGAATTCTCTCCCTGTTATTAAAAGCCATAGGTAAAAATACTGTTAGTTCATAATCAGGTGGCAAAATCTATACTTTTTTAAAGATACTTCTTTTTTGAGGAAGCTTACAGTAAAAAAAAACCCAAAACCAAACCAACAATAATCTGCTCACCCACAGAATTGACACATCAAATACTGTGAATAAATTATTTTAAAATAATTGTGAATTATTTTAAAAGGTGCCAAATTTTACAAGGACTAATAAACCCCCCCCAGAAAAACAAACAAACAAACAAATAAACAACAGCCAAGCAAACATCAGTTGGACAGCTCTGGGTGCAGGAGCAGAATCACCCTTTTCCTTCCAGGTTGCTCCAGCACCCTGCACAGCCTCAGATTTCACAGATCATTTAGTCCAGAAGGATATTTCTCCTCCTACAGAGGTTGTTACTTGGAGAAAGTGTGGTGAGAAACCTGGTTATAGTAAAGTTGCTCAGTATCAAACATGTTTGAGCTCCAGAAGAAAATACAGAACACTTGCCATCAAGACACAAACAGCTTTTGTCAGCAAACGTGGTAATTACCAAAAGATGCGATCCAGGACTTTCCATGTTAGTTCCTTAATGGACTAAGCTGTTTTCTCATGACATCATTTTGGAGATGAGCATGAATGCAAGTCCCAACACAGTCTTCAGGCACTGGAGAGTGCAGATTATGAAGATTCACCTAAGAGTTGACAATCTCACAAACAAGAGTCATTTTTACCCAGGAAAATGCTCTGAATGGAATATCTATGAAATACTTACTGCATGGCCCTTGGAAGTCAGTGAATCAAGGGAAGAAGGTTCCTTTTCCAGCCTCAGAACTTGGCTCTGGGTACCAAAGTGAACTGAGGACACTACTGTTAGGTGCCAGGGAAAATTCTTCTCTGGATTTTAAGACTGGGGATTAAATACTAAATTCCATGGACAGCCTTCTTAACAAAGGGTTATGCAGGAGAAGAAACAGAGCCCTGTGGTGCTGCAATCAATCTCCAGTGCTAATCAACACTCCTGTCCTTAGTGCAGAGCCTCAGTGACAAGGAGAGGTTCCTCCAGGCACAGGCAACAGCATGGCAGCACACCAGAGCTGAAATCACTGTGAAAGAACTGTGAGAAGAAAACAACAACTTGAAGCCAAAAACTGCCTAGAGCCTAAACACTGGCAGAGAAAAGCAAGGCAAGGAGGAAGTCCTGTGATGTGCAGGAAAGGAGAAAAAGTCCTTGAGGCTCAGGGGTGAAGCCTGTGGATTGAAAAGGACCCATTCAGCACACGGGCTAGTAAATGGAATGATGGCACCTCTTCAAATGAATTCAGACAGTAGGAGGGATTTCACCTTCAAGAGGCAACGTTTTTGTTGGTTCTAAAGAAATGATGAAAAGTGCAAAGCTCTGAGTAACACCTTGTAATTGAATTCACAGGTTATCACTGAACGCTTGTGCTGAAGGAGGAAAAGAACATCTACAAAGCTTCTGAGCTTAAAATTAAACTCTAGCAAGCCATTCTCATAGACACTTTAGTTCTTGGCAACTCTTCTGAGAACACACTGACTGATCTCTGCCCACATAAAAGAGCCTATACTTAGTGCCTTCAATAAATGGAAGATTTGGATATTCCAGAAGGGTGTGGAGAATATGGGGAAAATGGAGGGGTTTTAAATAGTTTTTTTTCAGTGCCAAGTGTTTCCTTCTGTAGGGTTACTGTGCTCAGTATCATGAAGGCTGCATGTAATGCTCCACATATGGAATAAACACAGACTAGGTGAGCTCTTCTGACCTTAAAATGGAGATACAACCTCACTGAGTTTTATGGGACTGAGTTTTGTGAGAGCATTCCTTTTTTAGCTCTGCATTTAAAGATCCTTCATACTTTTCCTGTCAATTACTGTACCAGATGACTTGCTGTACTATGTTGTTTCCCATCTGCTCCTGATTCCTTTTTGCTTCATACCTCTCTTGCTTTTTATCCTTTTCTCCAATTGCTTGTCCTTTCCCACTTTACTCTCCCCAGCTGCTTACTTGCTTTCAGTTTTCCCTCATCACAATTCATTTCTCTGCCAGTATCTTCCCAGCATCATCATGATCAGAAAACAGATAATGCCATGTGTAGCTGCCGAGCCTGTGTTACTGAACATATTGTACAGCTAGCATGCTGATGGAGGGAATCAATAATGAATGAAATTGGATTCTAAGCCAGCAGATGTAAAGAATTCTTTGGGTTTATTACAAAAGATCCTGAAGATATTTAGTTTTTTAACAAATCTAGCAGTCATTGCTGTGTTTCAGTAGGCAAGAAGAGCCAGGCAAGTTACAGAGCTGAACTATTGCATTCCTAGCCAGCTTACTCCTCTGTTTTCTAGTGAATTCAATAATTGTTTAGAGATGTGACATTCTCACTATAGGGTTAAATTCATAATTATTCCTTGTTCAGCAATTCATAGCAGAAACACTCATTGAAAAGATAAAGACTCTAATCAAAACTATCTGTAAATAATTGGTACTAAAGTAATTTTTCTTTGTCAAGAATTTATCGGTTGTGAGAAAGGAAACTCAGTTACTTTAACACAATTAACTAGTTAAATAATAATTCATTTGCTTCTGTAACTTTTATTGCTGCAAATTAAAGTGCAAGACCAACAGTGCCTTGTTTCCTGACAGCTGTGGATTTTACAGTGCATAAGAAACTGTCTTGTCTGTAGTTAAATTTTCATGGCATCTAACTTTTCACTTGAGCCTGCACAGGATCAGCTTTTTTTTTTTTTTTTTTAATATGCCTCTATGAGATTACCAAAAGAAAGGCAGTGTATTTTGTAAATGAGCATTTCTTTGTCTTAAAGGAAATGGTTGAGGGTACACCTTCTTCATTAGCAAATTACTGAGCTAGCCAGATTGAAATGAACTCTGCATTTCAACTAATATGCTGTAAGCAGCCATGAATAATGGCAGCAAAGCAGCAATTTAAATGCATCTATTTTGGTGGAACAAATATTAGAAAAATGAGCCTGAGTTCATATTAGAAAACATTTCCTGCCTAACTCAGCATCTTTTTATTATCTCCTTTGCTTATTTATTTACTTTTCATATCATTACAGCAGTTGCTTTTCCAGCTCTTTTTGTTAATGATACAAGGTTCTTTCAGCCAAGAATACGATTTTCCATAATTGCATCTCGTATGAGAACTTTCCAGAAATTCATGACAATTTGGCACTAGTGTTGAGGTGATGTTGAGGACTTTCTAGGCATCCAAAACTAAAAACACCCTGCCAGAAGAGATCATGGGAAGCAGTTTCATCACCAAATGTAGGTTCCTCATTGAGCTGGTGGTGCTGAGCAACACCAAGGCAGCACCTCTGAATCCAGTGGAGACAGAAAATTCTGCTCACTAATGTCCTCTGTGCCTCCTGTAGGCAACGTGTCTCTCTGCTCACACACTTGGGCACTGCTCACTAGGCTTGGTTCTCCATTTAGTGATTTTTTTTCTACCCATTTATCCTCTCCTGACTCTCCCCAGATCTCCTCCACTTATGCATGAAGAACTGTAACAGGTATCTGTGCTGGTTTGAGCTGGGATTGAGTGAATTTGGAGGGGAAGAAGAAGGAAGGGGGGACATTGGGAGTGATGATGTTTTCTTCCCATGGTATGCATGCTGAAGCCTGGCTTTCCTGGGGATGGCTGAGCACCTGCCTGTCAATGGAAGTGGTGAATTCACTCCTTGTTTTGCTTTGCTTGTGCACACAGCTTTTGAACTCGAGTTTTTACCTATTGAACTTGATCTCAACCCCCAAGTTTTTTCACTTTGACTCTTCTGATTCTCTCCCCATCCCACTGTGGGGGAGGGAGCAATGCTGTGTGGGTTAAATCACCTCAGTGTCTTATCTGTTCTCCTCTGAATGAGGTACCAACAGGCAAGTTGAAGCAAGTGAACTAATATCAGCAAATATAATGTAATTTAATTTTGCATTGCAATGCCTTGAACTCATTTCTATGCTCAGTTACATCTGTATAGAGCTAGAAAAGTTCCCCTGACAAGAATGTGGCTGAATGCAGAGTTTGACTAGTTCTTCTATATCAAGTTAGGAGGAAATGGCACAAATGTGAAGTTTGAAAACAGTGTCTCCAGCAACCTCTTCCCTACAGCTCAGCCACAACACAGCTCTGCTGTTCATAACTCAGGGAGTAGGAAAATGCTCCTTGACAGCACTTTATAACCTTGGACAAGACAAATCTCCACAGTCTCAGTCCTGCAGGTTGCTTCATGTAGAAAAGTCCTTGCTAGGCTGCACTGGAAGTTCAGTGCTGGAAAGACAGGAGGTTTGCAGAAAACCCCTTTGCACTATGACAATGCTTTATAACCCTGTCTTGTTTTGTGCAGCATGAAGACAGTCTCTAATATGTTTCATGGCATTGTGTGGCTTAATTGCTTGTGTCTTTCATTCCTCTGAGTCTTTCAGCATGTCATTTCCATACATTCTCACAGGCTCTCTGCCATCAGTGATCCCCTAGGCTAGAGCTGGGTATTTATTTCTGTGCATGGCTTCACCGGGTGTCTTTGCCTTTCAAGTCACTCACTCTTCTCCTGACAGTGTGACTGAGGCCAGCTGATCTGTTCCCAAATCTGCCAGGACACTGCTCTTTCCTCTGAAGACACAAGCACTGTTCCCACCTGAGAGTTGAAGCAGCTCAGAGGCAGGCAGGTGACTCCACCAGGCACTCTGTTAGCACAGCCANTTTTTTTTTTTTTTTTTTAATATGCCTCTATGAGATTACCAAAAGAAAGGCAGTGTATTTTGTAAATGAGCATTTCTTTGTCTTAAAGGAAATGGTTGAGGGTACACCTTCTTCATTAGCAAATTACTGAGCTAGCCAGATTGAAATGAACTCTGCATTTCAACTAATATGCTGTAAGCAGCCATGAATAATGGCAGCAAAGCAGCAATTTAAATGCATCTATTTTGGTGGAACAAATATTAGAAAAATGAGCCTGAGTTCATATTAGAAAACATTTCCTGCCTAACTCAGCATCTTTTTATTATCTCCTTTGCTTATTTATTTACTTTTCATATCATTACAGCAGTTGCTTTTCCAGCTCTTTTTGTTAATGATACAAGGTTCTTTCAGCCAAGAATACGATTTTCCATAATTGCATCTCGTATGAGAACTTTCCAGAAATTCATGACAATTTGGCACTAGTGTTGAGGTGATGTTGAGGACTTTCTAGGCATCCAAAACTAAAAACACCCTGCCAGAAGAGATCATGGGAAGCAGTTTCATCACCAAATGTAGGTTCCTCATTGAGCTGGTGGTGCTGAGCAACACCAAGGCAGCACCTCTGAATCCAGTGGAGACAGAAAATTCTGCTCACTAATGTCCTCTGTGCCTCCTGTAGGCAACGTGTCTCTCTGCTCACACACTTGGGCACTGCTCACTAGGCTTGGTTCTCCATTTAGTGATTTTTTTTCTACCCATTTATCCTCTCCTGACTCTCCCCAGATCTCCTCCACTTATGCATGAAGAACTGTAACAGGTATCTGTGCTGGTTTGAGCTGGGATTGAGTGAATTTGGAGGGGAAGAAGAAGGAAGGGGGGACATTGGGAGTGATGATGTTTTCTTCCCATGGTATGCATGCTGAAGCCTGGCTTTCCTGGGGATGGCTGAGCACCTGCCTGTCAATGGAAGTGGTGAATTCACTCCTTGTTTTGCTTTGCTTGTGCACACAGCTTTTGAACTCGAGTTTTTACCTATTGAACTTGATCTCAACCCCCAAGTTTTTTCACTTTGACTCTTCTGATTCTCTCCCCATCCCACTGTGGGGGAGGGAGCAATGCTGTGTGGGTTAAATCACCTCAGTGTCTTATCTGTTCTCCTCTGAATGAGGTACCAACAGGCAAGTTGAAGCAAGTGAACTAATATCAGCAAATATAATGTAATTTAATTTTGCATTGCAATGCCTTGAACTCATTTCTATGCTCAGTTACATCTGTATAGAGCTAGAAAAGTTCCCCTGACAAGAATGTGGCTGAATGCAGAGTTTGACTAGTTCTTCTATATCAAGTTAGGAGGAAATGGCACAAATGTGAAGTTTGAAAACAGTGTCTCCAGCAACCTCTTCCCTACAGCTCAGCCACAACACAGCTCTGCTGTTCATAACTCAGGGAGTAGGAAAATGCTCCTTGACAGCACTTTATAACCTTGGACAAGACAAATCTCCACAGTCTCAGTCCTGCAGGTTGCTTCATGTAGAGAAGTCCTTGCTAGGCTGCACTGGAAGTTCAGTGCTGGAAAGACAGGAGGTTTGCAGAAAACCCCTTTGCACTATGACAATGCTTTATAACCCTGTCTTGTTTTGTGCAGCATGAAGACAGTCTCTAATATGTTTCATGGCATTGTGTGGCTTAATTGCTTGTGTCTTTCATTCCTCTGAGTCTTTCAGCATGTCATTTCCATACATTCTCACAGGCTCTCTGCCATCAGTGATCCCCTAGGCTAGAGCTGGGTATTTATTTCTGTGCATGGCTTCACCGGGTGTCTTTGCCTTTCAAGTCACTCACTCTTCTCCTGACAGTGTGACTGAGGCCAGCTGATCTGTTCCCAAATCTGCCAGGACACTGCTCTTTCCTCTGAAGACACAAGCACTGTTCCCACCTGAGAGTTGAAGCAGCTCAGAGGCAGGCAGGTGACTCCACCAGGCACTCTGTTAGCACAGCCAAGGTGATGCTGGCCCACTGCAGCCACTCCAGGAGCTTTTGCTTCCACTGCCATTGTGAGGAAACTGTTTTATCTCTGCTCTGTGTAAGCCCAGCTCCGGGAAGATAGGGCTGAAGTTGGAAGGCTTGTGCATCTCTATTGAAGCCATATATCTTTAAGGCCAGCAGCTCAGGTGGATTCTTTCCTAATTAAGAACTCCTGTAGAGGCCTGAGCAGGCCCTGTGGTTCAGCACAGAACTGCCCAAGGGCTCTGAAAAGGCAGCAACTTTGCATTGTCTTTTCACCTGAATTAGAACGGGGTTCAAGCCTGTGCCAAGCAGAGGAAAGCTGTAGAATTTCTGAGCTATAAGGGCAGCTCTGAGCCCCTCTGAGATGATTTTTATCAGTAGAGTAGCATAAGCAGTTCTTTACTTGAGCATTGGGAACAGGGAGCGAGCACTGGAAGGCCTGCTGTCTAAAGGGATCCAGCCTGTGCTGTACCTATGTAGCCCACGGATATCCAGGTGAGTGGCTTTGCATTCCTCTTCTTTTTGTGAGCAGTGGCTGAGGAAAAGGTGGTGCTGAGCTCTCCTGCAGTGAGAGAGGGCTGCATGCTGCATGGCTGGCTGAGGTGCCCTTTGGAGACAGTGATTTGGGTCTTGCTCTTAAAGTTTTAAGCCTGCTAGAGAGTTTGATTTTCTAGTTTGATTCCTGCCTTTTTTTGGAAGGCTTAGTTGTGCCAAACCTCACCAGTTGTGTAATGGGACTACCCACACTAATACAGGCTGCTCAGCTGTAATGATGGGTTTGGGCTCTTGCTTTGTCTGTGTTTTGAAGAAGTCTTATTCCTGTGCACAAGGAGAGGTAATTTAAAGACTGCTGCTTGAGTCAAGTGGAAAACTATTAGATAAAAGCAGAATGTATCCTGATTTTTTTGTTGTTGTTTGCTAAATATCATTGGGTTCTATATGGACCATAATAGATGGTTTGTAATCAACTCAAAATGCCCGTGTGGCACAGAGCTCACTGTATTGCATTTCTTCCTATCAGAGGTTGAAGGGGCTTTGGGAGACTTAAATAATAAGCTGTGGCTGCATCTGCATGTTCTCTTTAGCAAATACTAGGTGAGGGTAGACTAAAACTACCAGCCAAGTGGAAGCAGAACTAAGGCAACGTCCAGTTGACCAATTGGCATTTGGTGGTGCCCCATGTGTGGGACTGGGAGTGTTCCTTGCTAAATGGTGAAGAGGGATACTCTAGAATTGTTTGGCATTATGTAAGAACTGAGGCAGGCTGTAGGTTGTCCTTGGACTTGAAACAAGCAGGGCCAAAGTTCCAGCCTGAACATGAGTTTACTGCTCTCATCTTGGAGTTCTTCAGAAAGTGAAGCCATTATGGTCTGGGAGTAATTATGCAGCTTAGATTGGCATAGTCTCAAAGAAAGGTATTTCCCTGCATCTGGAAA
The DNA here is from genome assembly GCA_013401355.1 of Ceyx cyanopectus. Lineage (NCBI taxonomy): Eukaryota > Metazoa > Chordata > Aves > Coraciiformes > Alcedinidae > Ceyx > Ceyx cyanopectus. The sequence continues at coordinate 29,588 of VYZU01062569.1, read as the reverse complement.
AAAAAAAGTGGATGAAGTTAATGGGCTCTCAAAGCAGGCTGCACAAAAACTAGCCAGCAGCTAGAGGCAGCGTGGGTAGGTCGCTTCAGTTCTTCAGCATCATTAGCCTTTAATAGGTGTCTGCAGGTACCACACTTCTCCTTTCAGAAACCCAGAAGACTAAACCCTTGATTAGTTCAGGCCAGTAGCTTGTATGGGATCTCTGTTGTATATTCAGTGCACTGGGTTTATTCTGTAAACAGAAGATCAAGGTCAGATTTCTCTTGCGGGATCAAGAAAAAATTAAGTATCTTTTGATTAAAAAGTTTTAAGGTGAAGTCACCCATCTAATGCTGGTATGATTGCTTATAGTGTGGCTGGGTAATAGCACAACTTTGTACAAATAACACTTCCCTAATATCTGTGTCATCTGTGCTAGATATTATATATATATGTATATATATAAACTCTATCAAAGCTTATGTGGCTAGTTCACTGGGTGATTGTGCTGGCTCTAACACCCCCCAGGGCTCACACTTCATTTGTGTTGTACCTTCCTGCTCACTGTGAATCCAGTTAGCTTTGATCCAGAAAGAAAAATGAGCATTTGAAATACCAAAGAGGGACAAATAGCATCAGACAGATTAGAAGCTCCCCTTTTCCCCTGTTCACCAAGACTAGATCAGAGATGGATGTTCTCTTCTGAAAGAAGGAGCAGCAAGTTGTGCTCTAGAGCAATTTAACACTGCACCACACATGCTTTGTCCTTCAAATAAAGTGTGCACATTATCCTAGTTGAGGTGGTCCCCTTTTCATCACAGTGGAGAGCCCAGAGCACTGGCCAGGTGAGCTAGGCAGCATTCTCCTGAGGTATCTGAAGGTGTGGAGCTGACTGCAATATCTCCCAGGAGGGCCCCTAGAAATAAAAGAATGTAGAATCTGATTCTTTTCTTCTTTCCTACGTTGTTTTGCCATCTGATGGGTGCCAGCCCTTTCTGTATGGGTTATCTGTTGCTTTGTGTAGGTCTTCATTAACCAAAATCTGCTGCTGCTCAGATTCCAGGCTATGTAGACATTGTCTGCTTCAGAATTCTAATTAATTTTTCTTAATTCCCATCGTTGTTCACCTGACAAGTGCAGTAGTCCCAGCACCTGCCCAAGAAGCAGGTCAAACTCACTTCTCAGCTTCATTTCTGTATCATTTGCATTGAAAACTCTGCTGCTAACAGGGAATTGAGCTGGAGCTGCCATAACTAAGATCTCTACCAGTCTCTACAAAAACGTTCTGAGGATTTTACACTTCAACAAAGCCTCTTTAAAAGGTTAATTGTGCTTAAAGTCAGATTACTGTGCGGAACAGTTCTTGTCACAGGACTTGACAGGAGTTTGCCAAAATCCCTCCCTTCCTTCAAAAGCTTCTGCTGGAGACCCTGTGTCTTGGTGCTTACTGCATTTTGTTGGCCATTGCACTGCTGTCCCTGCTCTCCAGACCAGACACCAAACTGAGCAACCAAGCTCAGAAACCCTAGAGGAGATCCCAGGTTGGTGAGCAGAGGGGCCAGCCCAGCCTGGAACAAAGCAGTGGATGGTGGAGTGAGAACAGAATTCATTCTCTTCAGTGATGTTGCTTTTCATCTCAATTCTTCTAACCAGTCTGCAGTCAGCAGGCTGTGGAGCTGCTGCCTAGGGTTGGGGTGCAGCCCAAGGCCACTGCTGCAGCTTGTGCTCCACACTGGGGGTGCAGAGAGTGGAAGGCAGCACCTGCAGGGAGGGGTGGACAGGGCAGGGGACCCCAGAGTGACCAACAAGGGAGTCCAGCCCACAGATGTCCCATTTAGTATAAAGCTGAGGGATCTGGAGGGGCTCTCTTCTCTTGGGGGGCTCTTTCTCCGTGCCCTAAGTGATTTCTTATTTCTCTGTAAGCTGTGCTAATGTGGGGGCTAGCTGGCAGGAACACCTAGCTGGAAAAAGAGCACTAGTGACTCCAAAGTCAGTGCCAGGTTTCTGTGGTTTGCTTTTACCCATAGCAAGCATTAAGCAATTAATCTCAAGGTTTTAGGCCTGGCAAAGCAAAACAGTCTCTCAGATGTGGTTTTCTGTGCCTTTGAGAAAACTTTCCTTGGCAGTGAGGAGCTTGAAAGGAAGAACAGAATATTTATAAACAATACAACAAAATGCTTCTGTAAGCAAATACTAAACATTTGCAAGATTTTGTGGCTGTTTTCTGAGTGTTCTGAGGCACAGGTAAACTGTCTGATAGGTCATCCTAAAGATCCTTGCTGCCTACAGTTCTTACCTGTATGTTATTGTGACCCCTCCTTGAAAAGGACATGATTTTTATTTCCTTTAAAACATTCTTCTCCATTTGAGACAGTTTGATAGACATGGCACAGGTGAAAAGTTGTCTTTGACATTAATGCCAGGTATTGTATAGATGAATTAAATTGCCCACTGCAAATGGTGAGTGAACAGTGTGTCTGCAGCATATGGCTGTCCGCACTTACACTGACTTTTCCTTTCTTCCTTTTTTTTCTTTCTTTTTTTCTTTCTTTCTTATCCTTCTTTTCTTTCTTATCCTTCTTTTCTTTCTTATCCTTCTTTTCTTTCTTATCCTTCTTTTCTTTCTTATCCTTCTTTTCTTTCTTATCCTTCTTTTCTTTCTTATCCTTCTTTTCTTTCTTATCCTTCTTTTCTTTCTTATCCTTCTTTTCTTTCTTATCCTTCTTTTCTTTCTTATCCTTCTTTTCTTTCTTATCCTTCTTTTCTTTCTTATCCTTCTTTTCTTTCTTATCCTTCTTTTCTTTCTTATCCTTCTTTTCTTTCTTATCCTTCTTTTCTTTCTTATCCTTCTTTTCTTTCTTATCCTTCTTTTCTTTCTTATCCTTCTTTTCTTTCTTATCCTTCTTTTCTTTCTTATCCTTCTTTTCTTTCTTATCCTTCTTTTCTTTCTTATCCTTCTTTTCTTTCTTATCCTTCTTTTCTTTCTTATCCTTCTTTTCTTTCTTATCCTTCTTTTCTTTCTTATCCTTCTTTTCTTTCTTATCCTTCTTTTCTTTCTTATCCTTCTTTTCTTTCTTATCCTTCTTTTCTTTCTTATCCTTCTTTTCTTTCTTATCCTTCTTTTCTTTCTTATCCTTCTTTTCTTTCTTATCCTTCTTTTCTTTCTTATCCTTCTTTTCTTTCTTATCCTTCTTTTCTTTCTTATCCTTCTTTTCTTTCTTATCCTTCTTTTCTTTCTTATCCTTCTTTTCTTTCTTATCCTTCTTTTCTTTCTTATCCTTCTTTTCTTTCTTATCCTTCTTTTCTTTCTTATCCTTCTTTTCTTTCTTATCCTTCTTTTCTTTCTTATCCTTCTTTTCTTTCTTATCCTTCTTTTCTTTCTTATNTCCTTCCTTCCTCCCTCCTTTTCTCCTTCCTTCCTCCCTCCTTTTCTCCTTCCTTCCTCCCTCCTTTTCTCCTTCCTTCCTCCCTCCTTTTCTCCTTCCTTCCTCCCTCCTTTTCTCCTTCCTTCCTCCCTCCTTTCTCTTTTTCTTTCTCTAGGCATATATGCTGGCCTCATGAAGGATTGGCTGGGTTACTTGTTTTCTGGGTTGGGTCTGTCTTCTGAGAAACGAGTGGGAGTTAAGGAAGAACGTTTGAACAATACACAGCTGTTACTGGAAGGTTTTTTGTAGTGCTAGTCAGAGAAAGCTCAGCAGAGTGCTGGCAGAAGGGTAAAAGGAAGCCAGGTAAAGATGGCTTTTGCAGAGAAGGTAGCAAATGTGTTGGGATTTCCCGTCGTGGACCTGCTTTCAGCTTCTTACAGGGGGAAATCAAAGAGGCTGAGAGGAAACATAACCGTTTGGAAAACATTTCCAATACTTCTCACAGGTGTGCAGGAGGAGCATAAGCTCTGCTACAGCTCCTGCAAGCTGCTTTAGAATGCAGAAAGCACAGAAAAGACCTAAGGTTTGCAGATTGTATCTTCTCATTTTACCCAGCAGCTTTGGAGATTCTGGCCACTTCCAGACAAGTTGGACAGGAGAGCTTTAAAACAAAGGGAGAATTGTCCTGTGCTGCTCATGAATTCAGTCAGATTGTGAGGATTCAGGGCTAAGTCTTCTCCAGAAAGCAACACACACACTTGCATCTGTCTGCACCACCACTCTGGCTTGATACAGGTAACCCAAAGAAAGCTCAGCTATGTTGTTCCCCAAAAGCCCTTCCCCTATCTTGCCATGATCTCCTGGCACCATCCCCTTCATGGCAAACAGCTGGTCCCCATAGTGACCACTTTTCTCTGTTCCCTGAGGGATCCTATCTGCCTTGCCCTCCCAGGTCCTTTCCTGTTCTCAGGAGCCCTTGGAGTCGTGCAGCCCTTTCCACAGGAGCTGTTTACAAGCTACTTTTGAGGGCCCAGCTGTCACTAGAATAGTAAAGCCTGAATCCAAAACTCACTAAATATAGCTGTTCTACATGGAAGCACCTTTGCTGATAAGACCATCAAATTACAGGAAAAAAAATAGAGATGTAGAACATAAGCCTTGGAGAGCCAAAAGCAATTAATAGTATTCAAACAATGGCTAAACCAGATGGGTAGGTAACAAAACAAGGTTCAGTGTAGCCAGGAAAAAAACCCTAGTGTGGGCAGCCTTGTCTTGCCTCCCAGCAAGGTGACCAAGTACACCAGTCCCTGAGAGCAGTGCAGTCAGTACCTGGGCTTGTCAGGGATCTGTGGACATCAAACTTGACAGGATATTTTTTTTTTCCCTCTTGGAACAGCATCCTTGACATGTTCCTCTCTTTCTGTTTTCATATCCATAGCCTGCTGCATGAGGCATAGAAAAAAAAGTTACCATAACTCTTGGTAAATTGTCAGAATTGACAAAGATTTCCACCTACACCTTTCAAAATAACTAAATAAAAGCAACCAACACACCCACACTCACCCGTGCACAGGGCATGGCATATTTAAACCCAAAGGGCTGAAATCTTGCCAATTTAGAAGCAATTATGAATACATCTTGTGAGAAAGAAGTGATGAGCAAGCATATTAATCCATCTGCATGTTACTTTGCCATTGCCCAGTTCAGATGATGCTTCATCTGTTGTGTCACCCACGATGAGACTGGCCAAGTGAGAATGGCAAATGAGTTTTGATTCTTGGAGGGTTTAAATCTTAACATCTGGAGTGCTTTTGAAGACTGGAAAACACTGATTCTCTGTAAGTTTCTATCAAATGTGATTAATCTCATAAAATAGTAATAATAAGGCTTTCTTTTAAGGGTTAAGCTTGAACTCAGTCTGAGTTGAAAGCCAAGATAGGTTCCTTCACTCTGGTTCACCATTAATAATAAGATGTATGTAGGTCAAGCTAGATTTTCATTGACAATTGCATAATCCTTCAAAGTTGCTGCTGGCTGAAAATAACCCTCCCAGCCTCCATATTTTGGGGTTGGGTTTTTTTAATGAAGAACATGCTAAAAGAAAATCAGTATTTTCTTGGTTGGACTTGCAGACCTGAAAGGTAAAACCAGCAAAACTCTTGCATTAGTAAAGTGATTAATCTGCTAGGATAGAGAATTCAGCAAATGCACGAGCTGAATAGAAAGGTGCAAGGAAATAAGATGGAGCAACAGATACACTGAAATGTGCTGGTGCTATTGATTGGTGGTGTTGGAAATCCTTCCACCAAAGGCTGCAAAGGTAGTGCAGGTGAGGAACAACTAGGCATTAGGAAGGTTTAATCTCTTCATGTTTTCAGAAGTGAGAGCATGGAGGCAATGACCAGAACTCAGCTGGAAGTAAGGCACTGGCTATAATTTTCCCTGCAGGTAGATCAATAAACAACTGATTTTTTTACCTAGGAAACACTCCAGAAGTAATCCTCCTGGTCTGCATAACTGCAGTGTGCATAGCAACAGCAAAGCTCCAGAGGCTCAGGGTGCCTTGGGTAGACTTCAAGCCTCCAGCTGTGATTTGTGTTGCTCAGAGGACATGGTTTCTTCTATAGGCTGTCTAATCAAGACATGCCAAAACTCTCATCATGTTGTTTGGGTAGTAAACTTTCATCTGCAGAACTGCAAACAGGCTGTAAAGCAGCACAGAGGGAAGCTTGGGAGATGGACACTTAGCTCCCCTTCCTACTCCAGTTTCTCTGGGTGAGCAAAGCCTTGGGCAGTTACAGAGCATGTCTCAGAGCTCTTAGGGCTCTCTCTGCCCCAGGGAAGTAATGGAAATGGATATGGGACAAGTATTTGAGACCTTCTTGACCTACAGGTGGTTTAAGCCTTGCTTAAACTTCACTCCAGCTAGTGGGGATCTAGTGAAAGCCTGAAGAAGATGTAGGAGCACAGCTGTGATTCTGGGAGAAAATGGGCTTCCAAAACAGAATGATAAGTGAGCTCTTGAAGGCTGGCAGTTGCTGGTCCAGCAAAACACAAGACAAGTAAAGGAGACAACACTTCTGCCCTGTGCTCTAGGCTAACACCAGAGAATCTGAGTAAACACCAGTGAAGGAAATCTTACCTGGGACCCACTGAAGAAGAAAAAGCTTTAGTGAGAGCCTTAAACAACTACAAGAAATTAAGGGAATTAACCTTAACTACCAGAAGTCAGAAGGGAAGTGTAGGCATGGGAAATCTTGAATCATTCCCTTATTTTCCACCCTCCTTAGGTTGCTTTTATTCTGTTTTTCATGCCCTCTCTCCCTTTCCCACCAAAATTCCTCTGTGGTCAGCAATGCTTAGTCAGGTTTCCTTACTATCACTCCTCTTGTAATCTCTGCTGAGGAGAGGCTGAGAGAGCTGGGCAGTGAAAATCCAACATGCTTAGCTGGGGGACAGACAGGTAAAAACTTGCATCTACACCCTTTGAAGATTTGTGTGCTTCTTTTATGCACATAAATTGTTGAGCAGCAATACTTTATGAATTAAAAACGAAAAGTTCTTTTAAATGTCAGGCTGAAAAATGGACTTCAAGGAACCAAATGGGGAAAGTGAAATACTGCTGGTTTTGGAGGGGTGGTTTCCTTTATGTCCTGTCATTACCTATAGGTTTTCAGTAGCTTTATATGGACCTGTAGTTGGCATTGTAATTCAAAGTTCTCCACCCTTTGATCTCCTACTGATAGCTCCCAAACGAGTTCATGTGTATGTCATCAGATAATGACAGATACTGTGCAAAGCTGGCATTCACAGTTTCTTCTAGAGTTTTCATTGAAAAAAATTCTTTGTAGTTTAGGGAAAGTGGTTTGGAGGTTCTTCTTTATTTTGTCTTAATGATCCTGGTAGGCTGTTGTTAAATCCAGATGATGCTGGTACACGTGACAACCTTTGAATGCAAGTGAAACTATTTCTGGGGTTTTATTTTCCTTTAGTTCAACATCACTAAAATCTTGTCATTTTCCCACTTATCAAGAAAAGAATGTAAAAAACTGTTAAAGTCTTTCCTACTAAAGGCCCTGCTCAGGTCTGATATATCAGTATGATATGCTGCCATCAGAATGGTAATTTATTGGGGTTTTTGTTGTATTTTGGAGATGAAAGGGCAGTGTTCCACACCACTTCAGTCCTCTCCCACAAGCACACACTCCATTTCATTTGTCAGTAAAGGCCAACATGAATCTGAAACAGGGGTTGTTGACACAGAATAAGAATTACTTTAAGTCCCTATTCTTTCCCATCTATACTAGCAAACAGCCTCATTTTAATTCCTTCTATACCCTCCTTACATACAGCTGTTAAAACATTTGCTGGCTTCATTCTGAAGTAGGGTTTAAACTCCATCTCTCCATAGAAATATTGCTAATGCCACTGTTTTTCCTTCGTAAGAAGAATATAGGAAGAAATCCCTTAGAACAGCACACTTCTGTGGGAATAATCACAGAAGCAGAGTATTAGGGGTTGAGAGGGACCTTGGAGATCTTTGAGTCCAACCCCCCTGCCTGAGCAGGATCACCTAAACCAAGTCACCCAGGAACAGATCCAGGGGGGGGCTGGAATGTCTCCAGAGCAGGAGACTCCACAACCTCCATGGGCAGCCCCTGCCAGGCTCTGCCACCCTCACTGGGAACAAGTTTTTCCTTGTGTTTCCCCTCAGCCTCTTGTGCTCCAACTGACTCCCATTGCCTCTTGTCCTGTCACTGGATGGCACTGAGCAGAGTCTGGCTCCATCCTCCCTACACTGCCCTGAACATATTGACAGACACTGCTGAGCTCCCCCCTCAGTCTCCTCTTCTCCAGGCTAAAGAGCCCCAGCTCTCTCAGCCTCTCCTCAGCAGGGAGATCTCCACTCCCTGCAGCATCTTGGTGCCCTGCACTGGACTCTCTCCAGTAAATCTCTGTCTTTTCTGAACTGGGGTGCCCAGCACTGGACACAGGATTGCAGGTGGGGTCTCAGCAGTGCAGAGTAGAGGGGGAGGAGAACCTCCCTTGCCCTGCTGCCCACACTTCTCCTTTGGCCTTCCTGCTGCAAGGGCACCTTGTTGGCTCGTGGCCATCACTGTCATCCCTTTCACTGGTTAGCTAGTCTGGTAAACACATCTGTGTGCTATTTCACATCAGTTGAAACAGACACTTCTGAGTTTCCAGTGGTGAGGAGCTGCAGAGCTCTGTCCATGGCTGTGATTAACACACCTCTGAGCTGAAGAGCTGACTAGGTGCTGTTTGGGCCCATCTCAAATGAGTTCATGCTAATAGCCATTTTCTGCCTTTTTTTTTTTTTTTGCCTGCTGCTGCTCCTCCAGAGCATTTACAATACTTGTTTACCTTGGGGCTTGGGAGGGAAGCAGTCTTTCCAGCCAAACTGCTGTTAGCCTTTAATCACTTCTTGGGAGGAGCTAAAGTGAAAAGTTTTACTTATTTTTTTCCTAGATTGATGACTTTCTGGCTTTCCTTCATTCCTTGTTTCTCACAATCCCAAACCTGTGCTTTTGGATCCAGTGAGCACCAAAGGTACACGGGGCTTTGGGGGCAAAGATGTTTGAAGGAGGCTGAGAGCCTAAAGTAGCAGCATCTCAGTAGAGGGGCAGCAAAAATTGCTGTGCTCCAGCAGGGCTCTTCCACTGCCTGTGGAACTGGCTCCCCATGGGCATGACACCACTGTAGCTCCTGCTGTCTTTTAGCAGTGTGACAGGCATCACTGGCCTATTGCAGGGACTCAGGCTTAAAAGGACATCTTTCCTAAAACAGGATGTGCAGTTGGCAGTGACTGCTTTGGAATTCAAGTGATTACCCTGCAAAAAAAACAATTAAATGGTGTATACATATGTATGGCTTTTGATTTTAAGGATGGAAAAGAGCCTTGGAAATTCTTAAACTACTCAAGGTTTTTAACTAGGCTTCACAAACTGCTTTCCCTTTGGCCTCAGGCCCAGTGTACCCATATTATGATCTCTTGGCATGAAACTTTGTCTCTAATAGTTTAATTCTTCTCTAAATGACTAACACTTCACCAGAAACTTTCTTTGAGCACAGAAGAATGGATGACCTTCAAATAACTCATTTTTCATTACCTGGCTGGGAACTGTAAGGGAAGTGTGTTGAGCTGGGCATTGTACCACGAGCAGCACTGCCTCCTGTCACCTTGCACCTCCCGTGGTCCTTAGCCCCTGTCTGATGGATGGCACTGCAGCAAGGTTTTCCTAGCTCGTTCTTTGGGACAACAAAGGGCTTCACAACCTGCTTGCAAAGCCCCTGGCTTCTTGCAGCCTTTCAAAGTGGTTTACCAGGTGCTAGGTTTCTTGCCAAAAAGGAGACTGAACTCAGCTCCTGTTGACTCAGTTCCTGTTGACTTCCAAACTCACCAGAAACTGGATGATGCTGAATGCCCTCTGAGTAAAGCAGAGGTTAGCAGTGGATAATTATCAGCCTTTAGCTGCTCAGTGGGAACATCTGACAATGGCTGTAGCCTGGGGGGATGCTGAACGGGAGAACAAACCTGTCCACATTCATGGCAGCTGCAGGGGAACACTGAGGTGGTTAAGAATCATGTAGGCATGGTGCTGGGGGACATGGTTTAGGGACACTGGCAGTGCAGGCTGCACTTGATGATCTTGAAGGTCTCTTCCAGACAAATCATTCTGTGATTCTCTGACTTTGGACATGTTGTCAGGACAGGCTTTAATTGCACCATGTAGGTGAGTCAAGGCCACTGTGTTCCTCACTGAGGTGGTGGATATGGGCCACTGTTAGTCACCTTGGTGAAGTCAGTCCTAAGTTGAGAGCTTGGAATCTTCCTGAACATCAGTGGAATGCTTAGATTTTGGGGATCCTTCAGCTCTGGGCTTCCTAGTTGTGAAATGCAGAGGCATTGCAAAAGGTGTGCTGGATAATAAGTGTAGTAACTAGCAAATGCATAGCCTGCAGCATGATGTTCTTTCCAATAAAGCAGGAGGGAACAGAAACAGACTGCACTGGGTAGGGTGTGTTCAACAGCCCCAACTGGATTCTTGCAGGAGGAACACCACAAACACACACCCCCCATCCTGAAAAAAAAGAAATAAAAGGTCAGAAAAAGACATTAAATTGTTAACAACCATATATAACCAGAACTTTGATCTTGATTCCAAGGAAAGGCACTTCAAGCCCTTAATTGATATGTCAAAAGCGGGCTCAGGCATTGGTTTAATAATGGCACAGAATACGTTTAATTTCTTTATTAATTGAACTTAGTCTGCTGCTCGTTTCCCCATTGTGCTAAGCCAGTGCCTACCTACTTCATACACAAAATCTGAGGCCATAATACAATTGAAAATGCAAAAACTACAAAAATGACAAGAAAACAATTCCAGGGAAGAGCACAGAGGGGCAGAGGGAATGGATGGAGGGCAGAGGTGTCCAGGAATTTCACATCTTAAGTCTGGTTTGTGTTGCATTTCAGAAAAAAAAAAAAGGGTTGTATTCGAGAGAGATTAAAAAGAAAATATCAAGTCAGGCCATGGCTGCTGTTTATTATGTAAAAGACAAGGGCATTTCTCTGCTATAATCCACCCTCTTTACATAGTGATCTTCCCTCTAATCACTTTGTCAGATTTAGGTGTATTGTGAACAGAAGATGGGTCTATTTTTATTTGCCCTGCATTCCCATCTGTTTGTTGCTTTCTTATCAGCAAATATCTATTCATTGGTCCCATCTCATTCTTTGACATTCATTTGCATTAAAATGTGTGTTACTTCAGGGTTAGTCCATAAACTAAAGCCTCCTGGAAGTAGCAGTTTTATTCTTTCTGGTTATTGCAGCAACTCAATTTATTTTTCATTTATAGCAGATACTTGAATTTCTCTCCCTTAACTATTTCTTAGTCCATTTTTGCAATTAGATTGTGTGAAAGTCCTCTGAGTTTGACACGAGAATTGGAATCAGAACGTTCTTCTCCTTCCAGACTTGAGGGAATTACAAACTGGACAACACTTGTTTGTTTTGGTTTGGGGGTTTTTTTGTGTGTACAAGAATAATAATAATAAAAAAAAGTCTCTGAATAATTTCTAAAAGGGCTTTAAGAAATATTTAGATAGAAAACCCATCAAGTTTACAAACTTGAACTGTATCAGGCTTAACCTGTAATAAAAGTCCAGCACTAGAAAATGTGATTTTCTAGTGAATGACTTGTTACTGTTTTCTGTCCCAGGAGTCTACCTGAACTAAAATCTTGGAGCAGTCCTGCTAACAGCTCTGTAATCATAATGATTTTTTTTTTTACTTCTTAGGGTACTCACATATTCTGTTTGTGGCTAAATTCACATGAATTTTTCACATAATTAAAAAAAATCTCACCATACATAGTATAATTTCTTGTAAAATGTTAAGATGTTCACAGCAAACAAATTATAGAGAGAATTAATTAGTCCAAAAATAAGAGGTAAATTTGATCAGCTAAATTAGTTCTTTATAATGAATGCTGATCTGTAATCTTTTCTTGGTAGATATGTAGTAAGCCTTCCCAAAAGAGTGCATTTTATCCAGCTAGGGAATCCAATGTCATGGTGAAGACACTTTAAACTAGATGAGGAGATCTGAAAGAAGACAGAGTGTGGCACAGGACAGCCTGGCTTTACTTTCCAACCACATTGCTTCTCAAATAAGTATGTAACTCTGTCCCAGTCAAACAACTAAATATTCAGCACTCAAATATGTACTGATACATGGGGTTGTTCCTCCCCAGATGCAGCACCTTACACTTGCTCTTGTTCAATTGCATTAAATTTCTCCCTGCCCAGCTCTCCAGCCTGTCCAGGTCTCTCTGGATGGCAGCACAGCCTGCTGCTGTGTCAGCCACTCCTCCCAGTTTGGTGTCAGCAGCAAACTTGCTGAGGGTGCTCTC
>VYZU01062568.1:20760-33048 GCA_013401355.1 Ceyx cyanopectus | reverse complement strand
GTCTAAGTAGTTTCAATGTTGTTTACTCTTTAGCTAATTCTAGTATTACAATCAATTAGAAGTAGTTTTAGACCATAATTTTACAATTAAATATGCTATAGCTATGAGATAAAGTAGAAGCATTGAAAAGTTATTTAAACAAAGGGCAAGATGACTTTCAGAAAGAACAGACATTGTCTGCAGTTGAATAAGGAGCACACATGCATAATTTATATAAAGTACAAAACTACACACATGACAGTAAGCTATCACACAAATGTAGCACTGCACCATTGCAAGAAAAATAAGGTTTTAAATAATTATTTCTCTATACACTGCAAAGCCTAATGCTTCTTTGCTGTTAACAATGTCATCTTTATTTAACTTCATTCCTACATTATTACATGAACCTGCTATGGTTGTGTGTCATCAAGAAAACCTGTAAGGTATTCTTATTTTAGGAAAGTATTTACAGGTGCATTAGGTTGAAGTTTGATTTGGGACCAAGGAAGTGGGCTTTTTTTAGGACAGTCAGGGGGAAGGAAGCTGTTGGGCTATTGATGGTATGCTGTGTAATAGTGACGCTGTTATGCAACTCAAACTGTGAGTTTATGTTTTTCATCTATTCTTTGATTTGTTAATCTTTATATTAATTTCATTAATAGGGAAAAATATTTTAAAACTTTATTTTTAAAATACTTTTATAAGGGCACAAGACAGTAACTTTTCTGAATAATCTTTAACAGTAGAATAAAATACAGGAAATAGTAGCGAACCAAAATATTTTCTTGAGTTAAATATTTCCTGTCTTGTCTCAATATTATTTTGTTTTCTATTTTAGCTTGATGTTGCTAGCTTCCTATTATTTTATATGAATGTGTTAATTTCAAAATTGGCAATAAGAAATATATAGAAGTAGGATTGCACTTGTACCTACAATCTGAGAGTATAAGGTCTTGAGATGTGTATGTCTGATTCCTGAATTCACCTGCTCTGAATTTAATCCTTGGTGATGTTTCGGGTTTTTTTTCTTCAAAAGGAAACAAGGCCTGGAAAAACAAAGAAATCTCTCTTGTAATAGTTCTCTAGGACCAGCCCTCCTTCAGCCCTAGCCTTTCAAGGACAAATTTGTATGACTATTTTCCCTCCAGTAACCTCTTGCTTAGCCAGTGAATGGGGCTTATATTTATTTGCCCTGTTACTAAGGTCAGAGTCCCGTTTGTATAGCTGGTGCTGATCAGAATGATGGCTGTTCTTTGACTGGATCAAATGGCTGGCTTCCTGGAAGAACTTCTTGGCCAACTGAATAGCAGGGAGAAGTACTCCCATGGAAGAGATGCCTCTGATCAGTAGTAGCATTTGCAAACTTCAATCAGACCTTCTCTTCTTTGAAGACTGAGGGCTGCCCTGTCACCTTACTTCAGCACAGAATCCATCTTTTCTTCCTTAATTTAACCAAATATTCCCATCACAGGATGCCTGGCCTACTCTATCCTGGTTTTATTACCACAATGAAGTGTGCAATAACTCCAAATATAGAGTGTTCGGGACTACTCCAGTATGAGGGCCTAGAGCCGGCTGAACCAATACAAATGTTGGATAAATAGTAGCAATTTAAGTTCTCAGGTTTTTGAAAAGATTTTCTGCCTGTTTCTATCTATTTTTTTTATCATATTAAGGTGTTTAGCACAAAAGAAAACGTGTGTTTCTTCTGATAATCCCAATTCCTAATTTTGTCATCCAAGTAAATACCCTGGCAGTCTTGGTTGCAGTACATGCTTCTAATGTAGTAATTTCCTGTCTTCTTTTCTTTGTCTATGCTGCTTTTTGCAGACCCTTCCAGATTTTTTCTCTTGGGCTTCCCTGACTCTAATATGGCTCACTTAGGGTCTTGCCATGGAGATCCTTCCAGGAATAGAGAAAAGCCTGATGTAGTCTCTGAGATGCAGTGGTAGAAAGACCCTTTTTTATGTCTATGTCATCTGCAGAATTTGTGGAGAATACATTTCTAGAGTAAATAATGATCATACTAAAAGCTAATAAACACACATTCTGTTCTTTCCTCACTCTCTTCTCCCAAGGTACAGGTAGTAACACTGAATGTAGCTCAGTTAGACACCCTCCCTTTTCTGACACACCTACTGTTAATCTAACACACAATGCAGAAATCCCCAGAACAGTTTTATGTTGTCAGTAGCACAAGCCTTTGTTCTCCATCTTCAAGCTGACTGGTTTATTTAATAATCTCTTATGATTCTTGTTGCCTTTGGGAGTCTATCCTTGCTTAGCCTTTGGTTAAATGAATTCATCTATTGGTATCTTCTGAGATACTACTTCATTCTAAAGAAATATTGACTTTTTTTTTGACCTGTAGATGGCCTACAGCTTATCTGAATTTACTTCTGTCTTTAATATCTCATAAATTATGTTATACAGATGAAGTTAAAATAAAACCTTCAAAGTAAAATAGTAAATGATTATTCACATTTTTCTGAACACAAGGTACTATGAACAAAAATAGTCTTGCACACTGCAACTGCTTGAGTACACATCAGCTGCTTCTCAGTTTAGTCTTGTTTTCAATACTAAATCTGATTTCCTTCCTCTCCCCCACCCACCCATTCACATTCCTTTCTACTTCAGTTCTGGAATGTGTGGTCTATGGCCAGCTGACAACTTCTTTAAAAAAAAAAAAAGAGGCTATTTAAACAGACATTTTAAAGGTCTATGGGTTGTGAGCAGGGAGAGCTGTTGGAATGAGCAGACAAGAGCTGGAATGTTTTCTCTTCCCATCCCATATTTCCCACCTATGCCTTGGTTATGAAACTGGTTGTTGTTGACATTTCAAAGTGCTTTAACAACTTCATCTAACCTGTTAGTCTTCCAATTAATGCTAGGAAATACATGCATAACCTAGGACACACACAGTTCCAGTACTGTTTGCTTGATTTTAGTCTATGCTAACTTTTCAGGTATTTTACACCCATATCTTTTATTCTTCTACTACTTCACTAATGCAAACAACTTGAATATAAGTAGGCTTCATTTCTTGGAAAGTTGTAGGTTTTGTCACTGAGGATGAGAATGGACCAACTGTACTGTATCAAGGAAGGAAAGTGGTGGCTTCTGCCAGACATCTTTGCTAAATGAGCTAAAATTTCAAGAATACAATGCAAACCCTGGATCAAAATTATGTAATGCCATTTTTTGCAGAGTAGGACACATTGTAGTTCCTATAACAGGACTTGCAACTTATGCTAGCAACTGAATGCTAGAATAAAGCCTGAAATAGTGAAGGAACAGCTAAAATAAAGGAATATTGACTGCATTCTCACATCATTTAATGTGCTTTAAAATGTTTGGGTTAGCTGGTAGACAACATATGTTAAAGGGCAATGGTTTAAGTAGTTATTACCCCCACAGGTGTTGGACAATGGATTGGTAGAAATAAAAACCCCCTAAACTAATCACACACACACACACACACACACACACACACACATTAATTAGCCTTAATTGTACAACTCGTGTAGAAAGCTCCATTGACATATACTGGTCTGGCCTACCTCAACTCTGTTGGTAACTTTTAGCTTAGAGTCAGAAAAATCCTAAGATTCCCAAAATTATTGCCAAAAGTCTTGATCCTGCTTCTGCTGAGATCAATGAGAAGTCTGAGACACGAACTGGAAGAAGCATTAGCATTAAAATAATGAAGTATGTAACAAAAATAACAAGTCTCTGATATCCTTTTGCTAGTCAATTGCAAAGCACTTAATAAAAGCAATGATCTGTAGGGGAACTAAATCATATATATGGAAGGTAATGTGGCAAGATTTCCTAGGAAGCCAGAGAGATTGCAGCTCTTTCAAGGCCTGCTCTGGTACTTTAATACATTCAACTGTGAAACATCTGAATGTGTGTCCATCAGAGTAATTTTCTTGAAAGAATTAACAAAGCAGTTCTATCTTTCATCCTGTATTTCTTTAACAAATGTCTTAACCTATTTCAA
Source organism: Ceyx cyanopectus (assembly GCA_013401355.1). Lineage (NCBI taxonomy): Eukaryota > Metazoa > Chordata > Aves > Coraciiformes > Alcedinidae > Ceyx > Ceyx cyanopectus. The sequence goes on along the minus strand of VYZU01062568.1, from coordinate 29,060 downwards.
GAAGGGTTTAGTGTGGAAGTTCACACTTGTAAATGGGGCAATTATTTCTTTGTTAGGTATTTTCTCCATAATATTCTAGAGCAGAATATCACATATCTGAAGCTAGTGCATTTACAGAGTGTTACAATTCCTGGGTTTATGGTATTTTATGTGTAAGTGCTAACACTCCAGATTGGAAAATAGACAGTGGTCTCATATGATTGCATATAGATCCTTATCCTTGATAAGGAAAGTAGGGACAAGTTAGAGAAGACAACTTAGTCTGACTGTTTTGCTTTTCCCGCTTATTCTTCAACTTCATGAACTTCAGTCCTAAATTTCTTTTGGAATAAAATTTATTCTCTTACACTAAGAGTTAACTGCTTTTAGGTAATAGCAGAAAGTTTCTTCTTTTTTTTTTTTTTTTTTTACATCCTGCACAAGTCTGAGGAAGCCTTATGCTAGTAGATATTATAGGGAAGGATTATGTGAACTGAAATTATGATAAATTTTGATCTTGATGCTGTTTTAGCAGATTTCAGTTTCTTCAAAAGGTTACTCTCTTTAAAAAAGGTCAGATCTTCTAAAATAACTTTTTAATCTAAGGTAATGATCCATGTGTGACTTATTAAGCTAATTAACAGTAAAATAGGGGTAAGTTGTCTAATAGTGTTTGCATTGTTAAGTGGATGGGAACAGCAGGAATCTGCCTTATATGACCTGGTGCAGTACTGAAGAAGTCTCTGGCTATTAGTATGGGAGACCATGTGTGTCACAGTTACTGCGCATTTATGATTTAAGTATTCAGTAATCCTCTTTTATTATAAACATCCTATACATTATAAGTATCTTCCTCTTCAGACTAGTTTAGGTACTCAGAAATCATGCATTTTAGTGAGAAGGAGAAAATAAAATTATAGGCAAAGGACAAGCTTTTCTTGCTGATTAACTTGCAAACTCTTATTCATTGCCGTAAGTGGAGTGACATAAGCATTTATTTTATTTCCCACTGAGGGCCCTGTGAGCACTCATTCTTTCATGGTATAGATTTTTTTTCTTCTGCTTTCTAAAAGAAATTTCTGGTAACCAGCAGAACAGTAGGCTGCCATGGGACATTAGACAGATAGGAACTTAAAAAAATTGCCGACTGAATCTTAAATGTGCTAGAGATGTCTGGGTTTCTCTGCATTAGTTTCTGGGTAATCCTGTGATGAAATTCTTACAAACAGGAGCATTGGATTTCTCCAACTTCCATAACCAGCCTGCAGAATTTTTATGCTAGACAGCAAAGCCTCATCTATACTGATCACTGTTGCAAGCATTTGTTTGGTATGAATCTGTCATACACAAAGGCCCCTAATTTAAAATAACATAAACACAAATTTTATTCAAATTGTCAGATAAGGTAAAAACTTTTGTTATGTTTCATTAACATCCATGTTATGCAGACTAAAGGGAAAAAGATTTAGTTTTTTTTCATGGACCCTTTTCTCCAAATGATCACAGAAAAGATAAAAGGAAGTGATAATGCTTAATTGCCACTCTTGATGGTTTTGTTCTTTCTACTGTATTTACTTCAGGAACATTAAAGAAATATATGCCAGTTTTAAAGGATATGCCTACTATGTTATTGCATTGATTTCTTAATTGAGTGCTGGATTAGTTTTAAACCCTACTCTTTAATCTGTTTCTAAGTGGTGTGGGGAAATACACCTGTGACCTTCTGTGAAAATGTATTATACTCTGAACTTCCTTTGGTAGACCTAAACAAATTCTTAGATAAGCTGTATGTTTTGGTTCATGTTGGAAAATAGGCTGCGGGGCAGGGTAAGAAAGAAGGCAACCCGATTCTGCTGCAGGGTCAGTGCAACTCTGCTGAAGCACAGGGTGCCATACCAGCGCTTGGCTGCCTTTGCCAGCACATACTCTCCCTTTCAACCTAATGCTCCTGGGAAACTTTGCACTGGAGTTTGTCCAATGTCAGGCAATTGGTATATCAGCAAAATTACCACTATCTTGAACATTAAGGAGAAAAAAAAAAAAAGTGCTTGTAGGGAAGGAAAGAAGCAAAGAGGGCACACTTTTTGAATAACATGAAATATTGACATGACTGGCAGTAAGGATAGCAGTGTGACTGAAACTCTTAGTGATGGAGCTACCCAGACAAAAGTTTTAATTTAGGGGATAGTGTTTTGATAAGATTTCTAGTTCTTCACTAAGAATGCCTATTGTGCAAGAGGAGAAGTAATACATTGAAGCAGTACCCTTTAAGAGTGGTAGACTTGGTTTTGTTTTTTTCCATTATGAAAATAAAGACAGGAGAACTGGCTTCAAAACACATTCCTGATGCTTAAAATGTTCTCTGCAATATACAAATACTTAGGCTGAGGAGGGAAATGGAGAGTAGATTAATAAATTATTAAAAGTATTATTTTTATAACATTAACTGCTATTGTAGCACAGTTTACTCATACAACCATCTAAAATTCTTATCCCGGCAATATTTGAACTTACTCATGATCGGTACTGACAGCCAAACATTAGCTTACTTAGGTAGCCAATAATTCTAAATGTCAAACAAATTGTTTTTTGTCTAGCATGAACTGATTAGAGAATACTGTTTACTCCATTCAAAGCAGTTTGAGTCACTTGGCTTGTTTTAGAGCATACTTTACTGTATCATTCTGAAACCCCAGCCAGGAGAATCGGCCCATTGGATGAACTTAGCTCCAAATGTTGATGGCAACATGTCTTAAATATGTCTTTAAACACCTATTTGAAATGTGAAAGGTTATACCTTCACAAAGAAGGAACTGAAGACTGCAACAAAGCTGTAAAATTGTGACTGAATCTCTAGCAGTTCCAACTGAGATAAGCTTATCTGATGCTCTTGCAGTGGCAGTGTGCTTGGCTCTAAAATTGAAAATCCAAGAAATCTGTCATCCGCTGTTATGTTTCTCTATAATGACTTTTTCAAAATTTCTNTTTGGAAAAAATGCCATTTTTTGCCCTTGGAAAACATCACCCCTAAAAAGCACCAACGTCTCAGGATAGCTTCCCCAGGAAAGCTGCTAGCCCTCAATTCTTGCATTATATCCCACCAATTGCTTGCAATTTACTTCAGGAACATTAAAGAAATATATGCCAGTTTTAAAGGATATGCCTACTATGTTATTGCATTGATTTCTTAATTGAGTGCTGGATTAGTTTTAAACCCTACTCTTTAATCTGTTTCTAAGTGGTGTGGGGAAATACACCTGTGACCTTCTGTGAAAATGTATTATACTCTGAACTTCCTTTGGTAGACCTAAACAAATTCTTAGATAAGCTGTATGTTTTGGTTCATGTTGGAAAATAGGCTGCGGGGCAGGGTAAGAAAGAAGGCAACCCGATTCTGCTGCAGGGTCAGTGCAACTCTGCTGAAGCACAGGGTGCCATACCAGCGCTTGGCTGCCTTTGCCAGCACATACTCTCCCTTTCAACCTAATGCTCCTGGGAAACTTTGCACTGGAGTTTGTCCAATGTCAGGCAATTGGTATATCAGCAAAATTACCACTATCTTGAACATTAAGGAGAAAAAAAAAAAAGTGCTTGTAGGGAAGGAAAGAAGCAAAGAGGGCACACTTTTTGAATAACATGAAATATTGACATGACTGGCAGTAAGGATAGCAGTGTGACTGAAACTCTTAGTGATGGAGCTACCCAGACAAAAGTTTTAATTTAGGGGATAGTGTTTTGATAAGATTTCTAGTTCTTCACTAAGAATGCCTATTGTGCAAGAGGAGAAGTAATACATTGAAGCAGTACCCTTTAAGAGTGGTAGACTTGGTTTTGTTTTTTTCCATTATGAAAATAAAGACAGGAGAACTGGCTTCAAAACACATTCCTGATGCTTAAAATGTTCTCTGCAATATACAAATACTTAGGCTGAGGAGGGAAATGGAGAGTAGATTAATAAATTATTAAAAGTATTATTTTTATAACATTAACTGCTATTGTAGCACAGTTTACTCATACAACCATCTAAAATTCTTATCCCGGCAATATTTGAACTTACTCATGATCGGTACTGACAGCCAAACATTAGCTTACTTAGGTAGCCAATAATTCTAAATGTCAAACAAATTGTTTTTTGTCTAGCATGAACTGATTAGAGAATACTGTTTACTCCATTCAAAGCAGTTTGAGTCACTTGGCTTGTTTTAGAGCATACTTTACTGTATCATTCTGAAACCCCAGCCAGGAGAATCGGCCCATTGGATGAACTTAGCTCCAAATGTTGATGGCAACATGTCTTAAATATGTCTTTAAACACCTATTTGAAATGTGAAAGGTTATACCTTCACAAAGAAGGAACTGAAGACTGCAACAAAGCTGTAAAATTGTGACTGAATCTCTAGCAGTTCCAACTGAGATAAGCTTATCTGATGCTCTTGCAGTGGCAGTGTGCTTGGCTCTAAAATTGAAAATCCAAGAAATCTGTCATCCGCTGTTATGTTTCTCTATAATGACTTTTTCAAAATTTCTCTGAAGGTTCCGGATTAGGCCTCAGCTGAAAATAAATAAATAAATAAATTTCTTTCTGCTACCACTTAATTTCCTACAATTTTTTTTTTTTTTTTTGTGTCTGTGAGCGAGGTGTTTACTTGTTTTGCTTGGGTTTTTTTTTTTTGTTGTGTGTGGTGGTGGTTTAGTTTGTGTTGTAGGGTTTGCTTGTGTTTTGTTGCTGGGTGAGGTTTGTGTTGGTTGGTTTTAGTTGCTTCTGTTGTTTCTGTTTTGTGGTGGTGGTGTTTTTTGTTTGATTGGTGTGTGTTTCGGTTTTGTTTGTTTTTTTACTTATAAGTCTTTTCTTCCTACTAAGGACCACGTTTACCTACATCCAGGGTTACTTATAGTGTGGTACTTTTTGGAATTGCATAGTGAAATGGTTTCTGAAAACAGTCTCATACCACTTGCATGACCAGTGGTGGACTTCAAGGAAGTGGGTGATCCTTCTATTGAGCCTTAATATAACTGTGCATCTTCAGCAAAAGATAGCTAGGAAGTTTCTTGTAGTGGAAGGGAACTTGGAATACTACTACTATTTTGTTTTACTTAAAGTGCAGTAAAGGATTAGATCAATTTGGCAGCCATGCTAAGGATTTGCTGTGTGTTGTGGTAACAGTTTAAAAAATTCAAGCTGTAAAATATAATTAAAATTGGGATTAATCAGAATTAAAACACATTGGGGGTGGGGAACATACTATTAAGTCTCCTTGTCGCCTTCACAGATTTCAGGGCTGTGTTTCACAATTAAAATAAATACTTAATAGATTCCTGTAAGTTTCAGTATATATATTGTTATTGATCCAATACAGACATCCTCTTTACAAGAACAGCATTTCAATGAAGTTTATATTTACCAAAACAGTACTCCTTGGGTTATTTTGGGTTTGTTTTTAATTTGCTTGTCCCCTGACCCTCTTGCTTGTTTCCTCTGGCAGTAGCAATTCCTAGATTATAAATGTGTTCTGAATTCAAAGGAACTCTACTGTTAACTGTTATTTCAGAAGTGTAAATCTATGATAATAAATAGCCTAAAGTCAAGAAAGACTAGATGTTAAGCTTTTTTTTTATGACTTGTAGTAATAGCAGTTTGATATAATATATACAAAGTAGTGGAATATTTTTTTCATAAGTATTCTTTTTTGTTTTTCCTGTTCCTAGTAACTCAGTTGGAAGCAGGAAACTCTTTCCGAGTTTTGAGCTGCAGTAGGCCAAAGGATATCCTTGTCTCTCTCCACCTCTATAAATAAAGTGGGAGAACTTTTACCCTGCCTCTAGAATCAGTATGTGTAACTTCTAGGTTGTTTACAAAAAGAGTCAGAGCTGTTTGTAACTTTTTGATTTGTTTGTGCTGAATGAGAACTGAAGTATTGTACACCCAGTGTTAGTTTCTGAGGTTTCTGACAAATATTTAATTCCTCTCCAACCACACAAACACAGAGCTTGGGCATCTAATTATTTGCATCAGATTATATTTCTACCTGCAAGGGGAGTATCACAGGAAAATCAAATTTTGGTTAAAAAGGGAAAATTTATTTTATAATGGAATGATTTTTGGGCCTTATTCATTCCTCTTCCACTTGGTAAATTTTCCAGACTACCTCACATCTTTATGTAACACAGTATTTGTACAGATAGGATGAGATGAAATAGCATTTGCCTAGCTTGTTCAGTAAAGCACAATGAAGTACCTTTACAATAGTCTTAGTTTTATTATAAAATATCTGCTTAATTCTTCAAGCCAGTTTGCTACAAGCCTGCACCAAAGTTAGCAGAAATACATGGTTTTGTGGAGAAGCAGTATCGGCTCAAGTGTAACTGCCTGAATATCATATTGCCAGTTCCTACAGGAAAATGTTGGAATAATCAGAGGTACCACAAGAATGAGAATAAGTTGTGAAACTTAATATAAAAACTCAAGAAGTTCAATCCATTTACTTTGTCATCTGTAAGCGGAAGATTTTTATTTTTTTTTTCAATCTATAATAGGGTCTTGAAAATAGATCTCTCCTACTGATAAAATAAATTAGAATGAAGTTCAATGTCTACAGTTAAAAGCTAAACAAAGACAAGATGCAGATTATGTAGAAATGGTAGTAATTAACCTTTACACTTTTTAGTAGAGCACAGACAGTTTCTCGTTACAGGAAATTAATAAATCAAAATTAGATTTTATTTTTTTTTTTGAATGTTTATTTGTATTTTATATTTAAGACCTAATTCAGGAAACTCCTAGAGATTTTCTTATGCAAATCAGGCTGTCAGAGCATCAGTGGAATCCCTGATAACTAATAAGTGTCTGCCATTATGACTTTAAGACTTAGTGGGTGAAAGCCTGGCTATGTACATTCAGTGGAAATACTGTCACTAATTTAAATTGCACCATAACTTTGAGATATTTTATTTGACTGGGGGATCTAAATACCTAGTAATTCTGGATCATGGATTTGGATTATGAGTTGTTGTTTTTGAAATGATGGAGATGAAAGCAGCATTTTACTCTGCAAACAGGGAAGCAGGATGCTGCATTCAGCCATGCTGTTGGCCATAGTTCATGAGCTGTACATGATCCAGAATGTCCACTTAGTGCATTTGAGACAGGAAGTGTGAATGATAGCATCAGTAGATAGATGTGCTTGATTTTTGCAGTTTCTCTGGAAATTTAGACCTTGTTTGTTACCTCAGCATAGCACAATGATACTGAGGGTAACAAAGTCTGGCAATTTCTGCATCATTCTTCCTGTTGAGGAGTGGTTATAGCTTTCCAGTCAGCATAGACAAGACTGGGTCCATCAACACTTGGTAACTGCTGTCCCTGGAGGGAATAATATTAATCTGGTACTTTGCCATTGTACCACCTGCTGTATGGCCACCTGCTGAGGTGAGGTGAAGGACAAATCTCTGAATCATGTATCACTTATTTAGGCCATGGTTTAAATGGTAACTGTAAGAGTAATGGAATAAAGGAAAACTAAGACATATAGTATGATCTACCTTTGTTAACACTGGGAAAGTGATTCTGTCTAGGGTTTTCTCTAAAAAAGTTGTCATTACTATTGAATAAGAAAGAAAGTAGAAGCCTGCTTCAGAAAAGGAGGTATGTCTGGTATCAAAAAAGTCTGATAATTACTGCTTCTGATTGGTGCATCCCAAACTGTAGATAATATTGCAGGAGATTTAGGAGTGCCTTTAATTAATATATTTCTGTCCTGTTCACTAGCATACTGTCTAAGGGGTTTAGGCTCTACAATCCTATTATATTGGTGAACTTCATGCAGTAAAATTTGCCGTGCCAAGAAGGCATCCCAGGTCCCCGAGTATGACTTTGTATCTCAAAATCACACTTACAGAAAAGACTGAACTGAGTGATGAACAACAAAAGCCATCTCATCAGAAAGACTGAAAAAAATAAATAAATTAACTATTGCCTGGTATTTAGAACCCATTTTACCTGGGTCTGGAATCAGACTCTTAAGCTCCTTAAAAAGAAAAAAAAAAAAAAAGTCAACAGTGAAAAACAAAGCTACAAATGATGAATAGAAGGTGGAAAGGGCTATGGCACAGTTGTGACACTCTCATCATTTATTCTTGCTGTTAAAGCAAATAATTTTGGATGCCAAAGGCTTTTTGTCTGCCTGAAGAAACAAAATCTCACCTTGTACTGAATGGTCTGGCTATTTGTTTTTATGGGAAATGAAGACATTCTCTCATGTTGAGGCTGTGTTGCTGGGAAGAAAGAAGTTAGGTTTGGATTGACTAAAGGCAGGAGAGATTTC
>VYZU01062568.1:6943-20628 GCA_013401355.1 Ceyx cyanopectus | reverse complement strand
CCCCCCCCCCGTCCTTTCTCTGGGGACAGGCTGTGCTGTGCCTGGAGAAAACATGTATAGCAAGGTGGGTTTGGACCTTTGCACCAGCCTGTAGCTGCTTCTGTAATATATGCAGTATTTATAATGCACTCCTGTGTGGAAAGTGGGAAACTATGTTCAGTGACTAACTGATGCTAAAGCTCTGGCAAGGAGGAAAAACCATACTTTTCTGGTGTTTGAAAGAAGATGAGTATAACTTGAGGATCAACACAGATCAGAAAGCTAATACAAACCATGGTGGATGATGGGCAGCCCCTCTCTGCCACTGGGGATTCCAGCCCCTAATTTCTGTGATTCTGTGATTGTGTGATTCTGATGGGTGCAGGAACGCAGCTCCAGTTATCTGAGCCATTTATGGGCACTTGTTTTTAGCAATCTTGCTTTGGAATGCTGTTTGTGAAAGGTTTCATACTTNGAAAGACTGAAAAAAATAAATAAATTAACTATTGCCTGGTATTTAGAACCCATTTTACCTGGGTCTGGAATCAGACTCTTAAGCTCCTTAAAAAAAAAAAAAAAAAAAAAGTCAACAGTGAAAAACAAAGCTACAAATGATGAATAGAAGGTGGAAAGGGCTATGGCACAGTTGTGACACTCTCATCATTTATTCTTGCTGTTAAAGCAAATAATTTTGGATGCCAAAGGCTTTTTGTCTGCCTGAAGAAACAAAATCTCACCTTGTACTGAATGGTCTGGCTATTTGTTTTTATGGGAAATGAAGACATTCTCTCATGTTGAGGCTGTGTTGCTGGGAAGAAAGAAGTTAGGTTTGGATTGACTAAAGGCAGGAGAGATTTCCATACTAATTTCTGCCCCCTCAGCTGAAGATAGAGCCTGGGAATGGGGAGGCCTATATTAAAGGGTGCTGGGAGATGATAGTTTGCATTCTTTCCAGACTGCTGACTATAAAACTATTCTGATAATATGCATACAACTTCCTTCTAGTCCTCTTTCTTCTCTCAGTAGAAGTAGCTATATCCCAAGCAAAAACAATGTTTCATCCTGTCAGACTTGGGTGGAAAGGGGAGGGGAAGATAAAACATGAAAACAATTAAAGATGTTTATTTTTAATAGTGTCTGGCAGTAGTCAGAGTTTTTAAAACTATAAATAAACAAAGGTCATCATCAACGATGAGAAACACATGCCATTCCCATGTTTTTGAAAGTGTAGATAAAGAAAACAGTTAACAAATAGTATTATGTAGCTTTTTACAGGAGATTAACCAAAACAACCATTACAATGTTCAGTTATATCAGAAAGCAGATGTATCCTTGGTGCAGTGAAGAATGTAAAATGGAGTCTGTGTCCTGTTCCTTGCATTACCAGTGTCCTGNATTCTGTGATTGTGTGATTCTGATGGGTGCAGGAACGCAGCTCCAGTTATCTGAGCCATTTATGGGCACTTGTTTTTAGCAATCTTGCTTTGGAATGCTGTTTGTGAAAGGTTTCATACTTTTAAGCTTATTAAAGGGCCATTATGTATTCAGAAAAATCTATATCCATCTGGTAAGGAATGTTTCCTGACTCAACACCATATGCGTACTAATTGCTGTCATTCTGGAGTGTGATTCAGTATTTCAAATGCACTTGCATATTAAGAGAGGAGGTTAGAAAATACAGTGGGGAAAATGGTACATTTTACAAGGAAAGAATAAACAATACCTTTTTTTGTAATTCTTGGGAGCTAATAGTCTTCATTTAAAAACCAGACCTAGTCATCTTGTTTTGTAGTAGGGTATAATGTCTGATACTAGACAATATCCGTATAACACAGAGCTTTACAAATGAGAAACAGAAATCATTTCAGTGCCATGGGACAGGGCTCTGGAGGGCAAGGGGCCCAAGCAAGCTGGATAATATTTGAATGCCATTTCCTCCAGGCTCAGGATCAGTGTATCCCAAAGAGCAGGAAATCTAGTAAGAGAGTTAGGAGATCTGCATGGTTGAGCAGGGAACTCTCGGTAAAACTTAAGCTGAAGAGGGAAATGTATAAGACATGTAAGGAGGGACAGGCCACCTGGGAAGAATACAGGGAGGTTGTCAAAGGATGCAAGGATGCAACAAGGAAAGCTAAGGCTTCCCTTGAAATTAAGCTGGTGAGGGAGGTCGAGGACAAGAAAAGCTTCTACAAGTATGTTGGAGGCAAAAAGAAGCCTAAAGGCAATGTGGGTCTGCTACTGGATGAAGTGGGTGCCCTGGTGACCGAGGATAGAGAGAAGGCTGAGTTACTGAATGCCACCTTCACCTTGGTCTTTACTTCTAAGGTCAGCTACCAGGAGTCCCAGGTCTCCAAGACCACAGATGAAGTCTGGAGGGAGGAAGTTACTTTCCTCAGTTGAAGAGGCTTGGGTTAGAGACCATTTGAGCAAACTGGACATGCACAAGTCTATGGACCCTGATGGGATACACCCACGAGTGATGAGGGAGATGGCAGAGGTTATTGCTAGACCACTCTCCATAATTTTTGAAAGGTCCTGGAGAACAGGAGAGGTGCCTGAGGACTGGAGGAAGGCCAGTGTTGTCCCAGTCTTCAAAAAGGGCAAAAAGGAGGACACGGGTAACTACAGGCCTGTCAGCTTCACCTCCATCCCTGGAAAGGTGATGGAACAACTTGTCCTTGCTGCCATCTCTAAGCATCTGGAGGAAAGGAGGCTTATCACAAGTAGTCAACATGGATTCCATAATCCATCCCATTTTGGGATGAGCCTGGAGGAAATGGTGTTTGAATATTAGCCAGCTTGCTTGGGCCCCTTGCCCTCCAGAGCCTTGTCCCAAGGGACTTTTCCAAGCAGTTCCCTGAGAAGGCCAAGGTTGGCCTTTCTGAAGTCCAGGGTAGCAATCCTGCTTGTGGCCCTGTGCCTGCTGCCTGCAATACTAAACTCCACCCTCTCGTGGTCACTACAGCCAAGGGTGCCTCCTCCCTTCACACCCTCAACCAGTCCCTCTTTGTTGGTCAGTACAAGGTCCAGCATCACTCCTCTCCTTGTTGGGTCCTCCAACACCTGCATTAGGAAGTTATCATCAATGCTCTAGAGTAGCCTACTGGACTGAGCGTGTCTGGATCTGCAATTTTCCTAGCAAATGTCAGGGCAATTAAAGTCCCCCGTGACAACCAGAGCCTGTGATTTCGAAGCTACTTCTAGCTGCTTGTAGAAGACCTCATCAGCTTCCTTATCCTGATCAGGTGGCCTGTAGTAAACACCTACTACAATGTCTGCCATATTAGTCTCATCCTTAATCCTTACCCACAAGCTTTCAACCTGCTCCTCAAAGAAGGAATAAGAATTAGAATAAAATAAAGAAGAAAATTAGAATAAGAGTAAAATGAAGAAGGTAAAGGCCTGACAGAAGGTCAGTTTCCAAGCCACCTTTAAGTTGAGGAAGATGTGAGCTCTCCAGAGGGACTTGAAAGAAGTAATATGTTAATAGCAACTGACACAATTTCAAGTGAGTGGAAATGGGAAATGAAATTAAAATGGAATAGTCAGAGAGACTCTGTTGTAAGGCAACAGAGACAGAAATTTGTTGTGACAGAAGGAATTCAGAGAAAGATGGAGGTGTGTTAGAATTTAGTTGGACTAAGGGATATTATTGATATTACCAGAACTGTTGCACAGCTGTTAGTAGTAATTGGATTTTTTTGGCTTTTCATGTTAGGACTTCTATCAATGAACTTTGTACCTTGGCCACAAAATATGAATCTACGTAAATCCTCTAAAAATTAGTACAAGACATGGTATAGTTTATTAAAAAAAACCCCAAAAACAAAACAACCTCTGTCCATGTATAGATAAACGTGTTTAAGTTAGTCTAATTTGTTTTCCCTATGTCTTCAACTTGCCACTTAAAAACAACTAAGTTGTTAGAATCACTAGCTATGCATTAAATCCTCTCTATAATACAACTGTTGACATCCAGATAGGATTCTACATAAGTGAGTGACAAGGGCAAAATGTAAGAGGCAATGCAACATTTATCTATCTTGAACATATATTGTATAATGAGATACTTATTTTAAGTCTTTCAGATTACAAATAATTATTTTTTCTTTTCTGCTACAAGTGAATAAAATGACAGGCAATGAAATACAGGTTAGCTTAATATGCCATTTTAAGTCACTGGATGCATGAAAACAAGTAACCCAGAAATTTGCTGAATATGTTTGAGTTAAGAAGGGAAAAATAGAGTAATAACTACTTTTATTTTGCACTGTTAATATATTGTTACAAGATGGTACAGTTAGACAAAAAAGACATTGATAAACTGGCTTTGATTTGTTGGAGTGTCAGTAAGATTCCTTGTGGGCTAAAGCACCTGACATATAAAGGTAAGAGCAGTGTTGTGTTCTGCCTAGAAAAGAGGTGAAGGGAGGATCTTAATGCTCTCTTAAATTATTTGTCAGGTAATTGAAGGGTAGATGGCAGCTAGACTTTTTCCAGAGGTACACAGCAGAAGAAAAAGAAGGAATAGATACAATTTGCAGCAAAGGAAATAATTTTAAGAGCTAAGATAAAAAATAAAACCTCTTTGTGGCAAAGATGGCCAAACACTGGAGCAGGACCCAGAGGCTGTGAAATCCCCATCTGTGTCATGATTCAAAATGTCACTGGACAAGCCCTGAGCAACTATATGTACTTTTGAAGCTGGTACTGTTTTAACTGGGGACTTGAACTAGGTGATGTTCAGAGCTCCCTTCTGACATAAATCATTCTGGCATTCTCTGTGCTTCAAATCCAAGCTCCATTAACAAATACTATAAAGTGTATTTAAAGTCCATTAATGAAGTTGCACAAATAGCAAAGGCAATCTGAAAACCTATTTATGATCCTTGACATCTTCTTGACTATAGAATAGCTACTTATTTTATGTTTCTTAGGCAATAAAAATAGTACCTAAACTGACAACTGTAGAAGCACAAGGAGGGTATTAGGAGAATCAGGAAGGTGTGAAAGAGACTCATTTGACCTCCTTCATGCAGGGAGATGACAGAGAAAAAGCATTTTTATGACTGGAAAATAAATCTCAAAATAGATCTCTACCTCAAAACCCCTCAGTTTTCCATGTGCTAGGTTTTTCTGATTTGTTCTCTCTTTTTCTCTGTTACAAGGATGTGTAATGTCATGTGTTTTAGGAATGAACAACGTTGAGAAACACTGACGTGTACACCAACATCCAAAAGTAAGTCTTTCCAGTGCATCTTAAAACCACGTATGAGAGAAAGAGGGCGGCTGCCTCAAAAGCCCTGCATTCCTGCAGGAATAGATGCCTGGGTATGTGGGACAGAAGGCAACTGTCATCCCCTCTGTACTTTCTGCTCTGCCTTCTTCAGGACAGCATTTCAATTTTCAGTGCAGTTTTGCAGTATGAACCTTACCCTGTGTGAGACCTCAGAAGGTAAAATTTTTTTTTGTTGTGGTTTGTTGTTTGTTTTTGGTTTTGTTTGTTTGAAAAAGCTGCTTCTCCTTTGGCTGACCATACAGAAGTGTTATTCTGGTACTGTACAAGTAAACAAAACAGAATAAATATATGAAGACTAGAACATGAAAAAATGTGCCATTAATAGCATTTCTGAACAATTTCAGTCTGTTCTCTGAGGCAGCTGAGGGACTTGATAACAGTTGGAGTTGCATTTGGTGGTCATCAAAAAATATACACTGGCATATACTCCCAGGTAGGTAGGATTTTTTTGGGGCTGGTGAGTTTATATTATTTGGCAATAACTCTGAAGTATTCCTTGGAAAAATATTTGGTTCACATCTGAGAAACAGCTAATACTCTGATTTTTTTCCTCCAAATATTATTTATTGATAGTTTTGAGATAATTGACCCACTCCCCACTGATAGCTTATTATTATTTGTATATAAATTCAGAGCTATATTCTCAGTTTGTAACAGAATTTTGCATTGGTGTCTGCTCTGCCATAGAGCAAATAAATAAATTTTCCCCTTTTATTTATTTATTTAATAAAGAGGTCTCAAACTTCAAGGACCTCCTTATTTCACTTAAAACTTTGATGCAATTTTTTGGAAACCTGTTACACTGCAAGGATAGAAATGCTCAAACCCGTTCTGATTTCAGATACAATACTATGTTTAAAAATGTGAATATGATGCAAAATGTAAGTGGTGAGAAAATAGTCAATATTTGAGGGTTGCTTGCATTATGATTTCTTAACATAAAACAATGCAGAGGTGTTTCTGAATGTGCTGATGCAGAATAGCAGAAATGCAAATCCTGTTTTGTCAGTTCTAACACAGCACTGTCCACTCGGTACCCGATTCCCTACTCCGATTACTCTAGTTCTGATTGACTCAGTTTCCACATATCTTATGCATTCTAAATTAAGATATATTTTCAGTCTGTTAAATATATGCAGAGTCTGTTTCCACACTTTATCCAATTAATTCTAGTAATTGGTATCAGTTCTGAATAACTTTGCTTTTATTGTTCTATTATTATTTTTTTTCCTAATCATTACTGCCATATATGAGTCCTTCATGGACTGGGACTACCCCACCTCTAATATTGTCATTTTAGTTCCCTATGTGTGAAGCTAAAGATTATTAAGTCCTTTCTACATGACTGTTATATTGCATATTTTTATCTATTCTGCCTTCTTTATCACCTTTTGAATAATGTATAATATCTTTTCACAGAATTCCAAGGATCCCAGTGGAAACCTACTCTGGATTGTTTTTGTCCCAGTTACTTTACCCATCATTTTTCTAGGTCAAATCTCTTATAGGCTTGTTTTTTGGTTTTGTTTTGTTGGGGTTTTTTTTAGCAATTTCACTGCAAAGGCTTTCAGACAGAACATGGTGCTATGCTGATGTGACAAGTATCATGAGATACAGTCATGAAGTTATTAACAAGAGCTGGGATACTGAGGTGCTGGACAAAATGGGGTGAATGATTGATTGTTTCACTACTGGCAATAAAGGGTCAATGTTCAAGGAATTAGAGGGCTGATAGAGTGCCAACTTCTGGATAAGAAGTAAAACAAAAGCCCTGAGCAAAACCTGTTTGTGGTTATTCAAGTTTCCATGGCTCTGTTCCAATACTAACATACAGTTTTGAAATCCTGACAAAATTCAAATTGACTTATTTACATTCTGCCTCCCCATATTTCCTATTATTGTATAACACATTCTCGTTACTTAATTGCTGTGTAATGTCCTGTGATGTTAAGCAGGTACTGCTGCTGTTTTGTGACTGGGAACGTGATCTAAATGTGATGTAAACCTATAGTTTAATGAATCACCTGTATTTCTACCCTCTGATCCTTTTCTATATTGTTCATATTAATTCAGTCTAATAACATTTTAGGATTATCTTCCTGAGTTTATTTACATTCCTTTTTAATGCTTGCACACTCAGCCATAAGATAAAATTTCCCTCTTGAGTACTTTTGTAAGGTCATGGTGTTTGCATACATGAGCAGACCTACTAAACATCCTTAATGCTTTTGATGCACAGAAATAAAAATACAAAGAAAATAATTACATATAGTAACTTTCTTACTTCCTTGAACTAGTAAAAGTTATCCTTCCCTCGTATGATTTAGTAAAATAAAGCAAGAATTTAACTGTGAATAAACTATTAAAATTAGAAAATATTTCATGTTTCCAGTAAATATCTGGTCTGGCTTGTCTGCCAGGAAATAATCTGAGCAGGGCTTGGCATTCTAAACTCCTTAAGACTTTCTTAATTCTGCTGGTTGACTCTGTGGGCAAAAGGAGACAAGCACACATCACATTCTGGTTGCTGACCAAACCAAGTATAAGGAGAGATATCCTAAAGTGTGTTCCTTTTAATATACATGTGCAATAACAGGCTAGATTTAAGAGTTTTAAGATAAATTGAAAGATCCAAGGTCAACTATTAAAAAAAAAATTAAAAAAAAAATCTTCACTCAGTTCTATTTAACAGCATACATTCCTAAATTCTGCAAGTATCTTTGCCTTTAGTATACCCTATAAATTCATAATTCTCTTTCTGCACACGCCAGAAGTCAACTAAGGAGCTCATGACCTGTCATAGGCTATCTGCTGTGTAAGTATCCATCAGCGCTCAAGCTATAGGCACACAGCTTGTCTAAAACTGTCAGTTTTGAAACCTGAATATAGTGCAATGTTGGCTCTTTTTCAATTTGCAGTGTCACAATTCTTTTTCTTGCAGTCTTACAAGGAAATCTGAGATTGTGCTGCCTTTCCAAGACAGGGAAAATTCAATTGTTTGTATATTGTGAGCAAGCTGAAGTTTCATCTTCCAAAGTCTGGGAAAATAGCTAATGCCAACACTAAATGTATTGCTGTGCTGGGTGGTGACCACTGAAGCAGTACTGAGCTCTGTAGGTACTCAGGTCCTTTATTTTCAATTGGACGTTTTTAGACTGTGAGATCTCAGAGCAGGAATCATCTGTACTTTTACATCATAAAAATTTGACCTGCTTCATATATGAAAATGACAGTTAAGGAGGGAAGAAGATGATTGAGATTATCTATTTATTTGTAATAAAGCAAGGAAGAAACCAAGATCAGATAAACTGGGAAGTGGAGAGGAAGCCCTTCATTTTTCACCTCTAATGTTATATATATTTCCTTTACTACCTTTACTGTAGAGTTTGTTAGATGGTGTCAATGTGATTGTAAACCTCCTTAACAGTATTTAAAAGAAGACTTTCAGGATCAGCAAGTTAGAAAAAAAAGTTTACATTCTAATAACATGTGTTTAGGGCTGAGTTCGGCTGAAAAATTCCATCCCTTCTCAGCATGGTTAACACAATGAAATCTATGCTATGTCTTAATAAATGTGTATTCTCCATGTGTGCTTTCAAAAACAATATGGATGGGACACAATTTTTCAAAGCTAAAAAAGCATTTGCAAATTAAAATGCTACATAGGGTTTTTTATGATAAAGAACAGCAAGCAACCATTACAATGTTGAGTAGTCTGGTGTAACATAGTTCATTTTGCTGCCTGCCATTAAGCCTTACACAACTTTGCTTTTAAAATTAAGAGAACCAAGTTTCTAATATTTATGATTCTTCAAATCACTGTGCAAAAAAGATTGTTTCTGAGAAAGTTTCTATTAGCCTGAACTTTCACAAGGGCATTAACTCTTCTGTCACTTATTAATAACCTTAGTGCCTGAAGGCTTCAGTTGGATATTAGAACACAGTGATAACAAGCATTGTAAATGTGCAAGACAAATCTTCCCAAAGGGACTATAATAAGATGCTGTTTTAAAACAACAAGTAATTTCTTAAAATAGCTTTACAGCCATGACAGACTAACTTTGGCCTAGATCCTGCAGTGAAAATATGCTTTGTGAGGCTCCATTAAGAGAAGGCAAGGACCATGCTCTTTTTCTAAAAGCCCATTAAAAATTGAAGTCCCTGTTACATACTGGATTCTTTCTGTTTTAATTAAAAATCAGGATACCTTGCAGTTGCTGCTGAAAATGCATGCTAAGAGTTACTAACCATACCACACAATACTATTGAGAATGCTCCAAAGACCATAACACCCCAACAGAAGCAGAAGTTTGCTTGTTGACCTGGATGATGAAGCAGTCTTTGACTAGTGATCAAATCTTTGATTTGGGTCATGTCCGTAGCATTATTTGAGATTTCTTAAGTCAGCTAAATGCACAGAGTTTTCTCTGTGGCAATGGTTGGTCTGCACAGAGCTGGCTGAGGGACTGTCCTCTCACTTGGTCTACGTTGACTTTTGCCAAGGGCCTGACACTCTTTTCCCATCGCCATAGGTGCGAACGCCACTTTGCACACGTTTCTCAAGAGCGGCAGCAAAAATGGGTATTCTTAAAACTTGATTCTCGACCCATGTAGCTTCCAGCTTTTGATTTCCCAACCTCTGCCTAGGCTGGTTGCACCCGCTTTGCCCCGCAGTTCGTCCCTGGTGCATTTGTCTGCCTTTCCCCTCCAGTTACCGGACACCCAACGCGGGCTGCAAGCACCGGGGTTCAGCGCAGGTAGCAGCTGCGCAGGGAACTCCCTGAGGTCGTGGGACCGCGCCCGGTGAGCGGCGGGAGGAGGAGGCCCGCTGCGCGCCGCGGTGTCCGCCCAGCGCCGCCCGCTGCACGGGCTGCGGCAGGAAAGGAGCGGCGGCTCCTCGGAGGAGGAGGGAGGAAAGGAGGGAGGGGGGGTCCCTCCGAGCGGAGCCGGCCGCAGCGAGAGGCGCGGCGGGGCGGGCTCGGGAGGCGTGGTGGGGGGGGAAACCGCGGCGCTCCGCGGAGGGGCGCGTGCCATGCGCGGCGCGAAGCGGTGGGCGCGTCAGCTGGCGGCTCGCTCCGTGGCTCAGCATGCGCGGGCTGTGCCGCCAATTCTGCCTGCTGGCCGCCGTGTTGGGGCTGTGCGGGGGCAGCAGGAACTGCCCCGACCTCATCGTGGACCACTGCCTCTGCGCCGCCGAGCGCGCCAAGGGCCCCGGCCGCCCGACCCTCCGCATCAAAGTGGTCTGCAGCGGGGGAGACTTGGTGGAAACTTTGCAGCCCGCCGTTCTGCCCAACCGCACCGTGTCCCTGTGAGTACGGCCCTCGCTGGAGTGCGCACCTGGCGGCGGCCACCCCGGGGTTCCACCCGCGGGGGTCGAGGGCGCGAGACGGGGAGTGCCTCAGGGGGAGAAGGGTACGGGGGTGAGGCGGAGCCCTGGGACCACTTGGTTCGGGGGACCACTTGGTGCGGCTGTGGCCGCTGCCTCCCCGACTGCTGCTGCGGGAGCAGGCACAGCCTCTCCTCGCAGACTACAGCCCTGACCCGGCTTTTAAAAAGTATGTCCGAGTTGGGGATTTTGGGTGGTGGTGCTTTTTGTTAGTTGTTTGGTTTTTTTCGTTTGTTTGGGTTTTTTTTTTCTGTTTGGAAACTTGGTCGAGCTGGGGAAGCTGGGTTTACCCTGCTGTAAATTGCATACTGCTATGTATGGTGGTTTGGAAAACATAAGTACTAGCAGGACTGATGGAGCTCGCTGGCGCACCTTTCCACCATGGGTTCGAACTGTCCGTGCAATAAAGGAATAGTATAGATAATGGTAAACTGCCTTCTGGATTTCTGTGTAATTGACGCGTTTCCCCCTTCTCCCTTGTCTCCTCTAAATAATGCTTGGAATTTGAGGTCTCCTTTTTTACCAGAAGTTTGCATACAACCATTTGAAACGACCAGTCTCCAATATCATTCCGAGTTGTCTGTTAATTGAAAATGACTCAGTTTGGTGTTTCTTTGCGTGTGTTTTTCCAAGAGATTTGGAAATAGGTTATGATGTTTTGTTGCCTGTTGCACAAAGCTAAACTTTAATAAATCGTATGCATTGTAGATAAATTAGCAGAACTTTCTGTAACTGTATTATGAAGTACAGGTGAAAGCAATGTCCCTGTAGTGGATCCAAGAAGTAATAGCTCTGTGACATTTACCCTTTAGATCATGCACATATCAACAGATCTTTTACTGTTGAATTTAGTTCTGTTGACAGTTCCTGCTGTGGACATCTCCACTGTTCACTGCATTTTCTGTAAGTCAACACTTTCAGAGACAACTGCTACAGATAGTAGTTTATAACATCTGGGGAGCTTGTGCTTGTAAATGTACAGCTGTGCTGTGTATGCTTCAGTTCAGTTTTAGCTGTAGTTGCTGAGTGACTGCTGATTAGCTGTATGCTGATTATTCATTTGGGAAACTTGCTTGTTATTATACAAAATATAATAATTACACTTACTATTTTTTTTAGGCAGGTTTAGAATAAAACTAGTACACCAACAGAAGTTTTGACCTAGGTGATAAAATCACTGCTTTTTTTGTGAGTTATATAACTGGCTGTATCATTATAGTTTGTGCTCCCCCAAAAGTATACATCTTGACCAGTCAGGATCTATTTTTTCCAGTGGTTATAAATCTGTAGGAATTCTCATACTCAGCAGGTCTGCAAAGTTGTTTTGTTTTGTTTTTTTCTTTGGCATGGATTTACAGTCTTCTTCACCAAAAAAACCCCCCAAAAATAAATAAACTTTTCTAACAAGGTAAGTACCAGTTGATGAATCCAGCTTACCAGATCAACAGAAGTATTTATACCCTTTAATGCAAAGGAACTGACATAGAAACAGAAGTGAGAAAAGATGAATGGGGAAGGTGCATTTTGAAGTGGTAGGTAGGAGGATTTACTCCACATACACACATGATTCAGGACACCAGTATTAGACTTGATCCTAAGCATTCATATTTTAATAATGTTTGCTTGTACTCATTAGAAAGTTACTATTAGCTTTGTTAACTTAATTCCAAATAGCCATTTACCTGAGCACTGTTTAGCTATCCTTACTTGGTATAAAACATACACAAACCATTGTTTTTTGTCATATTTCACATGGACAAGTACAGTACCATGTATTATGTAAACTTGTCTCCTCTTACAGTCTGTCTTGGGTTTCTTCTCAACAAGTAAAGTTAAGGTTAAATCATGGAGGTAAATGGGGAAAAAAAATAACATCTGTTTTAGGGACATAATATTTTTCAGTAGCTGGAATGTACAGATGACAATTTGGTTGACTGGATTTGGTTTTCCAGGATAAACTGATGCTGATAAATTACAGTTGTGAGATTTGGCCAGCTGCAGAAAATAATGACAAAGAACTTAAATACTAGTGCTCCTACATTTGTTTTTGTAGCTGCTTGGAAGACTTGGGCAAAAGAGAATGTTCTAGCAGACACTGTCTGCTTCCATTCACTTTTATAGGCCACTCAGAAAGAGAGCTTTAACGTATAGAAGTTAAGCTTTTGGATTGATTTAACAATTAAGAAATACAGAGGTGAATAAGGAATGTGCATTCAGATGCTGTAATATTGTAATGAAACAATGTAGAAAAGGGTTTGGGGGCAGATTAAATAATCTTCTCATATATATTTATTATACAGGGTTGCTGCTTCCCTAGTGTTATTTTCTTTAGGAAGGAAAGATGGAAGCCAAACTCTTTTAACTGTTCTGCAAAGATGACAGGAATTACCTCTGCAATATCTCATAAGGATGTGAAACATTTCATTTACATGCTAGATAGTGTTGCTTGTCAGCAAATTTATGAAGTTATGATTTGTTAATTTTTTTATTTTTATTTTTTTTGTCACCTAAGAGACCATTGGTCTTGGCCAAATGTGACAATTTAAACTCGTTAGGGCATATATATATAGTGCTACTGAAAGTACTGAAACAGTTGCATACAGTGACTACAAGCTAGTATGAGATCACTGAAGAAATACTCTTGACAGGTTTGGACCAGTTATTTCCAGGTTATGAGGTGGGAAACTTTGCATAGTTTCTTTGAAATAACATGGAAGTTAGAGCTATTCAGGACTGTCTGAATGCTCCTGATAGTAAGCAATCGCACTAGAAATAAAATCAAAATATAAGCTGATAAAGTAACTATTCCCCCCTCTTTATATATAAAAAGACTCACCTGTGTCCTCATCTCTGTTTCACTGTCTTTATTTACTGCATTGGAAATGGGATTAAAGTACTTGATGTGGATCAAAAGAGGAAACTTAGCATGTATCTTGAAGAAATCCTATCATGTAGTGATTTGCAGCTTCTATTTCTGTGCCTTTTATATTGCAGCAGTGATGGAGTAAGGGAGTTACACCC